>BGNK01005356.1:0-39757 GCA_003297005.1 Symbiodinium sp. clade A Y106
GCGGATGGACCGTGTTAGTTTGGAAGCATTGTGCACTTCTAGCGCTTAGGCGCTGTGGGGGCGGAGAGCTACCTTTCGGGGAGAAGGCTACCGTCCGACAGAGATCATCATCATCATCTCTGCGGTAAACTAATCGGTCTGTGGTGTGTTGATGAAGGGTGATCTGGAGGTCTGCGTGGCTTCCGCCCAGACTCTATCTGCAGAATTCAGCAAATATCCAAGATGCAACGGCCTCTGGGTCAGTTAATCAGAAGCAGATTGGGAATTTATGGTGTGTTCGGCCATGAGGCGAAACTCCGTGAAGGGCGACTGTGAAGGCTGACACCGCTACCACATCAAAGTGCAGAAGCTGATGGATAGCGGATAGCGGTTCCTAGGAGACTGTCACATGCAGGAATTGAGCAGGGGTGAAGGCTGAGATGGCATCTTGACCGGGTATGCAAGGTCGACAGTTGACAGATCTAGCGAGTGAAGGATCTTTCCACAAGGGTCTACACAGTCTACACCACAGTGTTCGCACTGGTATCGGTTCTCACAGTGCCAAACAGAGACAATTCCGGCCGATCCCAACTGCAATGAACAAACTGCAATCGGCAGCTTTCCGCACAGAAGCTGGGTGGCGAGACCATGATCCGCTCCACTCGCGCCACCTGCTCGAAAGGTGCCACCCAGGGCTGCGCCTGAAGCTGGGCAGTGAGGGGAAACGCAACGTGTCTTGCGCAGTGCAGTCCGGAGGAGTGGAGCCCAAAACACCCAAAGCAAACATGCTGCAGTCACCCCACACACGTTCTGTTAGCTACACTTGTCTGAAGACCGAGCCTGATCGGGCGCATCCTGCTGAGAACCTGGAGCCACGAAGGACTGGCGTCCCCGAGCTTCGTGTAGCATGGCGAGGTTTGCAGAAGGATTTTGGCACATGTCACTGGCACGACATGAAGTTCTAACTGACACCTCTGCGAAAATGGGTCCGAATCGAGCAGGCCAAGAGACTTTGGCTCGGCTTCTCCGGCTCCTCAGCACTGGGTGGCACCACCTGAGGCTTCCAAGGGCTGTGTGTGACGTCGAGCCCAACGCTTTAAAACGACTTCGGGACAGCGCGAACATCCCCGGTGGCACACACTGAGTCGAAGGCCACGAATGACTCGCTCACACCCTTGTGGAAAGACTTCGACACGTCCTTAAATCAGTGGATATCACGGGCATCGCACACACACACACACACAACTCTCTCTCTCTTGCTTGCACGCAGCCAGAAGGCAGTTCAGCTCTCCCTCGCTCGCTCTCTCTCTCTCGCTCTCTCTCTCTCTCTCTCTCTCTCTCTTCACTTCACTGCACTTCACTTCGCAGGGGAAAGGTCCACAGATCGTGGACCCGCGCCCAAGCGCCCCCTTCCCCAGTTAGCTGGTGGAAAGAGCTTTAGGGTCGTCAGCGGTTTGGGCTGTTCCCCCCTGTACGGAGTGGTCTGGGTTGTGCGTCCGGCGAGGACCCAACCCTCCCTGAACTTTAGCGCGCGTCCCGGCCTCGTCTCCGCGCTCTCTTAAGCTAAGTCCTTGGTACCTCGCCGGATTCACTTCCCCTGTAGACCCTGCGGCTTCCGAGCTAGTTCCCCCTCCTTGCAGCACAACACAAACAACAGCTGAGGTAATGATTACCTAGCAGAGATGACGTTCAGCTCAACAATGAACATCAGCAAACAANGTAGACCCTGCGGCTTCCGAGCTAGTTCCCCCTCCTTGCAGCACAACACAAACAACAGCTGAGGTAATGATTACCTAGCAGAGATGACGTTCAGCTCAACAATGAACATCAGCAAACAACTGGCGGAACTAAGGAGCACACTCCTGAAGACAACTGAAACACGTACATGCGCTCGTCAGCAGCATGGGCTTTCGCAGAAAAGTTGGTTTAAAGTCCTCTACTTACTCTCCCCCACTTCACCCTAGCAACAACAGCTTGTAATTCACAGGTTTGTAGGGGAGATCACATCGTAAGGCGTAAAGAAAAACGGTGGGGGAAGGGTCCCCCGTGCTGAACGTATGTCCTCAGAGTCTCAAAAGCAGTTGGGCTATGTGGCCCGTAAGTTGCGGATGGCGAGGTGGCGGTGCGTCTCCCCCCCTTCCCAGCCTTCCTAGTTGAAGACCTTGCAGTGTCACGGTCGTGGTCAGTGAGGTAGCACTTCGAACTTGCCCTCTTCGATTATTGCAAACCCTTCTTCCGGGCGCGGCGGGCCTCTTAAGCAAAGTNGACCTTGCAGTGTCACGGTCGTGGTCAGTGAGGTAGCACTTCGAACTTGCCCTCTTCGATTATTGCAAACCCTTCTTCCGGGCGCGGCGGGCCTCTTAAGCAAAGTGGCAGCAGGCGTAGGACTCAAGCACCGCTGGGAGAAACGGGAAGGCTCCCCTGGAGTAACAGTGCAGGTTAACCCCCCGTCTCCCCTCCGATGCAAGGAGGCAGCACAGGCCTCCAAGCAAAGGTGCAGTACTTAAGACTTCGGCACATCGGGCANACGGGAAGGCTCCCCTGGAGTAACAGTGCAGGTTAACCCCCCGTCTCCCCTCCGATGCAAGGAGGCAGCACAGGCCTCCAAGCAAAGGTGCAGTACTTAAGACTTCGGCACATCGGGCATGGCACACACACACACAACTCTCTCTCTCTTGCTTGCACGCAGCCAGAAGTCAGTTCAGCTCTCCCTCTCTCTCTCTTTCTCTCTCTACTTCACTTCACTTCGCAGGGGAAAGGTCCACAGATCGTGGACCCGCGCCCAAGCGCCCCCTTCCCCAGTTAGCTGGCGGAAAGAGCTTTAGGGTCGTCAGCAGTTTGGGCTGTTCCCCCCTGTACGGAGTGGTCTGGGTTGTGCGTCCGGCGGGGACCCATGGCAACCCTCCCTGAACTTTAGCGCGCATCCCGGCCTCGTCTCCGCGCTCTCTGAAGCTAAGTCCTTGGTACCTCGCCGGATTCACTTCCCCCGTAGACCCTGCGGCTTCCGAGCTAGTTCCCCCTCCTTGCAGCACAACACAAACAACAGCTGAGGTAATGATTACCTAGCAGAGATGACGTTCAGCTCAACAATGAACATCAGCAAACAANACGGGAAGGCTCCCCTGGAGTAACAGTGCAGGTTAACCCCCCGTCTCCCCTCCGATGCAAGGAGGCAGCACAGGCCTCCAAGCAAAGGTGCAGTACTTAAGACTTCGGCACATCGGGCACCGCACACACACACACAACTCTCTCTCTCTTGCTTGCACGCAGCCAGAAGGCAGTTCAGCTCTCCCTCGCTCTCTCTTTCTTTCTGCCGAACTTGCGACCCACACGCCATTGGCTCTCCGGTACCCACGGCCTTGGGGGCCTCTTGCAGGAGCGGCAAAAACTACGGCCTTGGGGGCTCTGAGTTTCTGAAGCCTCTCCGGCCGAATGCCCACCCATGTTCAGAGATGGCAAACAAAAGTGATCCCCCGCAGAGTACAGAAATAAGAGAATGATCGATAAGCTCGAATGAATCAGCTTACCGAGCAAAAGATGACATGGACAACGACACATTCTTCTGCACTTACGGCTGGAGAAAAGTGATCCCCCGCACTTACACGGTACAAAACATAGTCTGGCCACGAACGGCACCTAGAAGACAAAGCGGCATATCTCACAGGATCTGAGCGCACCTGTTGGTGACTTCGCACGGCTAGCACAGGGTCTAGCATTCAAAGCGCGACGCAAAGGAGGCAACAAAACACACTATAATGATTGCAATGGCAAGAAGACTGTCCAAAAGCTTTCCGCGTAACACATGGAACAAACTGCACACACTCTCTTCCTTCCTTCCTGCAGGTGTAAGGCCCGAGCTTGCCGGACCCGTGCCAAGGCGTCCCGCACTCTCGTATAGGTTTCAGAGAGAAAGCGCTTTGGGGCCGATTGGATGCGATTCATCCCCGAGGTCTGAACATGCGGGAGCGGGCGGTTGTCGTAAATCCCCCGACCCTGAACGTCAGCCCGCATATCGGAGGGCCGGGATGCACACACACACACACACACACACTCTGTCTGCCTCTCTCTCCCTGCACAGGAGCGAAGGCAGTCGCCAAAGCTGCTAAGACGACACATTGTCCATGAGTCTGCGAAGATCTGTTTCTCTCAAAGTCTCGAACTCTGATCCCGAAGCTTTGCACACTCTCAGTGGCCAACCGCTTCCGGAGGCAAGTCCTAGGTGTGATACAGACAGCTTCAAATACACCATGAACGAACCGTCACTGGTCCAGCTTCAAACAGTGACAACCGAGCACATGAGGGCATGCTGCAAGTGTCCTGCCTAGCATCTAGTCGAAGGAGCAGCAAACGCGGGCATGAGGGCAGTCCCAAGCCCCGAACATCCACGATGCGTAACTGATCTCCACACCGGCTACCTTGCCAAATGTGCTTTCCACGACATAGGCTCCCATGGCTCTAAGCAAGCCGCCATTTAGAGCGCCGAAAAAGCAACTGAGATCCATGCAATCGGTCAGGAAAACGGTCTTCTGCGCAGCATCCTTATGTTGGACTCAAACCCCGAGAAACTAAGGCAAGCTCCGTGTGGGTCCCGACTGGGGCGGTTCGGCCCAGCGCAGGGTCCGGCGGACGCAGCATGCAGGCTTCAGATGGCTGGCTGTGCTTGGAGCAGGCTGACGGCTAACGTATTGAGCTTTATCATGTCCATTTCTGCTACGCGCAGTCTTTGCTGCAGATGGCGGACTGCGCCGGAAAACATTCTCCATGACACCCCCGACATGTCTCACTGACCGTCCCACGCACCGTCACGCACCCGCTTCTCATAGAACATTTTCCTTCCAGCACGAAAAGTTTTCGACCGGTTGCGGTGTGGTCGTTGGCATTGGGACTATCTACCTCCTCAAGGCAGTGGCAGAGTTCTTAGGCATGGGTGACACCAATTTCGCGAGGAACCCCAGGAAGAAGGCAGTGCACATTTGCTTCCAGCTAGCTTCCACCATTAAGTCGAGCCTCCAAGGGTTCCACCACACCATGGAAAATGCTTGCATTGAAGGCATCTTCCAGGATGACACAATACCCTTGCCCGGCACAGCGGCCGCAGCCATCATGATTTCAAATGCACCGTGCGCAGACAATCGCGCTGGAGAGTTCCTAGCTAATATGTCCGAACATCTGCGCACGGAAAAATGTTCTTTCTCTTCTAGCTGCCGAAAAGGGACCTCAGCTTTTCCGCGGTCCTCGGGAATTGTGGCAGATGCCTCGTGAAGAGCTTGGCCGGACTTGGGCAAAGCCATGCCGTGTGTAGCTCTAGATGCTCTTGCTCTGCGCTGAGGCCGGTTGCCATCAAGGCCGTCTACGAATCAACAACACGTGTCTGGCTGGACTTGAATCTTCCACGACAGCCGGCGACTTCTCAGCGGTTCAAGCACCCAGGTCAGCGTGCTGACCCTGTAAGAATCTACATCTGATGAGGTGTTGATTAGCTGCGTGTCAACGTGATTCACCTCTGAATGGTATATGCTCTAGGCAAGTCACATCGCATTCGTTAAAGCTTGTACGCTAACACGTCGGTCTCACTTCCAGGCGCAGGCGCACGGCACCAAGGCAACAGCTGCCTCGGCAAACGGAGAATCATGTTCTCAATTCTTCCAGGAGCCTGAGAACAGCAAGGCGGGATCCAAGCGCGCCGCGCCAGGAACCCCTGCGATCTGTGGCCGAGGATGGAACGCCACCTGCTAGCAGGCAGGACACTTCAGAAAATACGCCAAGCCGGCTCAGCTGGCAAGGCGGCCAGACCCAAAAAGCAGCGCCATGCTGCACAACTTAGCCCCTGCGGAGTACCCAAGAAGCAAAAGCGTGCAGCTGATATGGGGTCCACTGTACATCCACTCCACAAGCCTCAACTCGCACTCTCTGATAGCTGGCAATCAGGACGCCCGAAAGGGCGGCTGCACCCGTGCAAGAGCTTTCTGATCCAAGGACTTTCAGACATGGTTGGCTCTCCAGTAAAAGCGCCTTGTTCTCCTGCCTGTAGCTCACCGGATAACTAGCTACGACCCCGCCAGCTTCCGACCAGCAACTATCTTGCGCACCTGTCCATGAAGGGCACTGGTGCTCATTGCTCGGCCGAGTGGGGATACGACCTTGACACGAAATGAGATCAGCGGGCTAGCAAACTTGACATACACATGAATGCGGGCCCAGTTGCTGCTCGCATTACACCCATGGCGCGTGCAGGTGCAGGAGTGTGCGACGGCCGCCTGCAGAAAGCATGCCAGCGCTGAACCTGCGAGTGGACCTCCTGTTGGTTCAGCCGCTTCCAAGCGTCCGAGTGACTGGGCGCAGGACTGCGAAGGCTGCGTACAGGAATGCCCCGCATGAGGCACCTGCGCCACAACCTGGCAGGAATGCCGCCAGTATCGGCTGACGCTACCGCTGGGAGAAGCACTCGCAACTGAACAACTTCGTGCCGCTTCAACAGTATATAGGAGCTGGTGAGAGCAGCAACAAATCTCTGTGGTGCCACTGATGCCAGCGGCCTGTATGGGAGAAGCCTGCGGCAGTGCAGCAGCGGAGGCGTAGATGGCTCGACCCTGCAGGACAAGTGGCCGTTTTTCCCTGGTCGCACAGGTTGGCCACTGTGCTGAGTAGCTGTCCCTAATTCAAGAGCATCAATGGGCACACCCAAACTGATGACGAGGGCACACATCAGCGCACCCGACGTTGAATGCTGTCTACGCAGTCTACACCTCTTGCATGACAGCAGTGGTAAGTACATAGTACATAAACAGAGTCACTCCGTCCCAGGAAGTCACATGAGTGAAAGCAGTACACATCGCAGCAGCAACAAATCAGTCAACCAAGGACCTTGCAATGTGTGAGACCCTGAGCTGTGCGCCTTGGCCAAAGGGGGCGGTGAGGTGGCCTCGCAAAAGCGCACCACAGCGGCTGCTCGACACCACATTCCCCTTTTTCGCGCATGCTCGCAGGCACAGCTTGTTCTTGGAGCCGGGTAACGCGAGCCTGGTTCAACCATAATGGGAGAGCTGCACGAACTGCAAGCACCGTCCAGCAATGTGCAGGACCATCGCGTCAAGGAGAACTGGCGCTGCTGCTCGTTCCGTCGTGGCCAGCTCATCAAATAGCAGGCCCTCCCTCAAGCCCTTCAACTCGCAGAAGTAAGAACGGAAGGACTGGAGAAGGCCAACAGCGCTGTGGGAACTCATCGGCTCCTGTGCTCTTGCAGCTACAATTCCAGCATCTTCGGGGCCGCCGCCGCTGCACGAGGGCTCAACAGTTGATTCAGAAGATCACGTGCATCCTCGAAGCCCTGCTCTGCCAAGTCTCGCAGGACCTGTTCTGCTCGGAACAGGGTGAAAGCATTTATCTGAACACCACGCTGGTGCAACTTCACGAAGTGTGACAGCGCTGCTTTGGATTCAATGCGGATCAGCCACGGAGCCACGGCCTCCCAGTTGCCTTCTCGGGCCAATGGCTCAATAAACTTCTTCATTGCCATCTCGTGGCCCATCCGTGCGGCGCGTTCCAAGTGCAACAGGGCCTTCCCAAGATCTTTCCCGCGCTTCGGAGTGCCCTCGGAATAGAGCACATAACTCTGGTACATGGCCTCGACGGTGAAGTCAGCAGCCCGTTCGAACCATTCCGTAGCGAGATCTAGGTCCCTGGGAAGACCGCCGGTTCCGTTTTGATATCCGGTTGCCAGCTGTCCCATTGCATTGGGCTCGCCAGATATGGCACCCTGTCGGAATAACTGCATGGCCCCACTCATATTGCCTCGACGCCTCTCTACCAGCCCCAGATAGTAGCAGGAGTCAATCTCACCACCTTGGCGGGACTGCTCGTACCAGTAGGAGGCCTGATCGGAGGCTGGCTTGCCTCGGAGACCATCCTCGATTGCCTTCCCGAAGTAAAGCTGGGCACGAGGGAAGCCGCTTTTGGCCGCTGCCTCTAGCCAGGTCCAGGATTCTTCGGGTGTGGCCGCGCGCATTGCGCGAAGCGTTTGGGCGACGGGGTCGCCTCCCTCTGCCTCTTGTTTCCACCAGTCGGCCGACTGTGAGCTGCAGTCGCTCGAGTCCTGGAACCACATGGCCCAGCTCCATCGCTCTCCTGCCTTGACATGCACTCCGTGAAGAAGATCAGACTGATGTACGACGGTGTCGCCTTGCTGCAAAGGAATGAAAGACTTCTCACCGTTGCCGGTGGTGACAAAAAAACCGCCGTAAAAGTCGCGGCCCGATGAATCCAGGCTGACGACCACAGAGACATACGAGGGAATGTCCCAGTGCGTGTCGTGGGTACGGCGCTCGTGCAGCAAGTAGCGGCGGATCATCGAATGGCACACAGCCCCCGCATTCGGATAGCGCTTCCAAACGAAGGGCTGGATACGGTCTCGGATAATTGGCTCGGTGATGGCTCGCAGGCGCTGACGCAAGGACTCCCTCACAGGATCATGGGCCTTGCGTGCACCGGCGCTGGAAATGATGAACTCGTAGGTCACCATTTTGTCGACCCCATCGATATCCTCATCAAAATCGTTCGGGGCATCAACCAACAGCTGCTTCATGGCCACGGCTTCATCACTCGTGACCAAGGATGGGAGCAAGTGGAAGTTGGCTCTCCAGGTTGAGACGGGCCACTTCACCGAACCACTCACCACGGTTCCAAGCCATGTCTCCCGTCCCCAGAAACTGGGATGCAACTTGGCAGTTTCGCTCTGCGCAACCACAAAGCTGGAGAAGCTCGCATTTTGCATCCACTTGTGGACAGCATGGCGCTCGTCGATGCGTGCATCCCGGGTCTTTTCGGTGACGCAGCCCAGCAGGCCGAAGATGCCAAACAGTCCCAACAGGCCAAGGACAGTTTTCAAGAAAGCAGCCATGAGAATCTGCGGAAGAAAGACCCCGAATCAAAGGATTCAGCAAAAGACAACAAGCCGGAAAGTTGCTGCTGTCCTAGATGTCCTAGATGCTGTGGCTGCACCAAGGGTGTGCTGGGCCACATGTTGTTGTGATTGCGTAAGGAACTACCAACCGGCACCAAATAAGCTGCTGATGCGCATCGAGACTGCATCGCTTGCTTTCGTTGTCCGAACTTCCACGGAACGGCTGGCATGTACCCTCAAAGCCCTTCACAGCACCACATGTTTCCAACACCCGAGCTGAAGTAGAGAGCTCTTGGCCGAAGCAAGCCTATGAAGACTCGGCATGATTTCGTGCGCCTGTGGGGATCGCACAACGTCTTGCTTGGAAGGAGAGGCCGGATTCGGCGAAGAAGCACCTTGGCTCAGCAGCATATTGCAGACGGAAACCAAACGGATCATTTTGCGGCGCGTGTCAGAACCCACTACAATCCAGATTTCACACCCTCGAACCGTTCCGAGGAGTGAGCTTCTGCCCACGGGCATGCTCTGCACGGCTTGGACGCTGCGTGGGTCCACTCCGGGACTGGAAGAATTGGGGGCCGGCCTCACGGCACTGATCACTTGGCGAATTCCGACCGAAGTGGCTTAGTTCGTGGCCTCGATGCCCAGCGAGTCATCGGAAGGTCCGCGACCTGGCAAGACCCCAACCAGCACTTCGAAAGAGTTCTCAGAAGCTGCGGCCTCCTCTTCCTCGGCCACCACCGCTTGGTGAAGGATCCTCTCTTCGATACGAGCACCCAAGGCTCCAAGTGGCCGCCGGATCCGCCGGCCTCTGCTTCGTCAGCGGCGACGCTTCCACACAGGCCTGGCAGGCCCGGGCCCAAACCCGGGCGTTTCGGCAGAGCGCTTCGTTTCGAACTGCCCTTTCGAACTGCCCGCGGCCTTGCGCTCGTGAAGGGTCACACAGGACTGGCTTCCTGGCAGCTGCGACAGCATGCGACAGCATGCCGCATGTTCTGCTCGAAGAGACGTTCACGACATTATTCGGAGCCGCTGTAATATGCCCTATACTTTGTTATGTTGCACAAGAATCTATATCCTGTGCTTGTAATAATACGGTACAGTAACGCATTATGCGAATGTGTCGTATAGCACGCAGGTATTGAATGTCAATCAATCGTCTGTGTGTTGCACTTATTGGCTTCACTTCTGCATTATGTACATTGTATAGGTAATTAAACTATGCTCATGCCTACTGTGCCATACCACAATATGTCGTGCTGCATTGAGTTGCATTGTAGAATGGTTCACCATGGTCATCTGTGTGACTTGTGTGTGGGAAACGCTACCACTAGCAGAAATTAAGTCTCCAAGGATCTGCGCAATTAAGACTTTGCGATGTGACATACTATGCTGCTGAACACATTTTACGTCTTCTACTCCTGTAGATCGAAACGTCTGTTGTAGGATCGGCATTGTATGTTAATTTTGATTGTGGAGTACAACATCGATTCTGTGTGAATACACCTATGGAACAGAACAAAGCGGAGTTTGCTATGCTGCCTATGAACATGCAAGAACGCCAAGTGGCAAAATGTAGATGGTCATTGATCGTTACTGTACGAAGCAGCCACGGCCGGCTGTCAGAAGCGAAAACTTGTCGGAGCCACTGGCTAACAAGCCAGCCACGTGTGCAATGTCCTGGAGGGACAGAGTGCAGGTAGACCCTGCGCTACTCCCCCAAGCTCACTGCTGCCGCCCAATCCTTTGGCAGAGGCGGGGAAGGGCCCGCAGTTGGGGAGCAGAGCGACTCGTCCTTGGTTGGTTTGTGCTAAAGACTGAACGAACTTCCGAGCTTGGTCCATGTGAACCATCACAGCACGCAAAGGATTCCTACACTCAGACTTGTGCCCTTGTGCATGGGCTTTCACTCAGCGATTCAGCCATTTCTTCGCGGCCGCGGCGCAGAGGAATGCATCGAAGGCGTGCCACTGAGGTTGGTGGCCTTGGTAAACACATGGGTGGCTGCCGCTTAGCAGTGTTTCCGGGCCAAAGTAATGCAGTGCTTGAAAACCCCAATTTTACTCCTGCGATGGCGCATAGCGGCTGTGGGAATGAATCGCAACCGTCCGGGTCCCGAAACTGCGGAGTCGATGTCAACACCGTTCTTGGCAGCACCCAAATGCAACCTCACGCAGGCTGCATTCCGACGTTGCATCACACCAACGAGTTGTATATCGGCGTAAGCTGCCTATCTACAACACTTCTCCGAGGCATTTCGAGAAAGCCCTGCTGCAATCTGTTCTAGTTTCCTGGCAATGGTGGGCCCCTCCTCTGGCCTGGGAACCACTGGTGGTGCAGCAGGACGCCCGACTGGCATGGCGCTTAACCCAACCTGGCGAACGAGCGGCTCCGTCGAGGACCATCGGGACGCAATTCCAATCACACCGCCCCAACAGCACGAAGCCGAGAACAAGGCATACTGAAAGCCTGAGAAAGGACCCAGCTAAAGCTTGTTGCTGCCTCCAGGTCTTTGAGCATGACCATCTGCACAAGAGCGGCGGCATCAACGTGTTTTGTAAACGCAGACAAAGGACTTCTAAATGCGAGTATCCAACTCTGGTCTCCGCCTTCTCTGGCGAGGGGGGAAACATCTCCGGCGGCCGCGAAGGAGGAGTTGGCAACACGGGCGCTGGCCTCAGAGCCAGGGCCAAAGCTCTGGGCCAAGGCGCAGGCTCGTGGAGGCCTGGCCCCGTCAGCTTTTGGTCTCTGCCGTTTGCCGCTGTGAAGCGGCAGNGGGGGGGGGGGGGGCAAAACACTGCGACAACGAAAGAAGGATGGCGCGCTGATTCCCCGAGGCACAGGCTCTCCAGCACCGTGAAAGGCCACGCGCAGATTTTCGTAGGTGCTTGTCTGACAGGCAGGTGCCGCAAAGCTTTGTTCGAAGCAAGATACTGCGAGCTGAATGGAAGCCTTCAGCTCCAAGAACTCGAACTGCTGCAGTAGGTCTCGGCCTTGATAGCTGGTTGTTCCGGATCCCTGGGTGTTTGCCCTCTCGCCCTCTCTCTCTCTATCTCTCTCTATCTCCCTCTGTCTCTCTCTCTCTCTCTCGTTCTGTCTCTTTCTCCAGCCCGCACTGGAGTCATACTCCCTGGAGGTGCTGCTTTTTCTCCTGTGTTTGCCTCCCCCAATCCTTGCACTTGCACACTAGAGTGTGCAGCCTTACTGGTCCTCGAAATGCACCAACAGAACGGTTTTCTGGCCGATCGCAGACAAACATCTAGAATCAACGCAAACCGCTGCAACTTCAGCAGTACATCTGAATAATACATATACATATATTTACATATATTTTTCTATACACATATAAAACTGGTTTATTTAATCATGCAACAGTACATAAATACATAAATATATGTGTACATATGCACAGATATATATATATATATATATGTATGTATACACATACACGTGCACGAACACGTACACATACACGTACACCTACAGGTACACGAAAACGTGCGCATACAGGTACACGTACACGTACACGTACGCCTACAGGTACACGTACACGTGTGCGTACACGTACACGTACGCGTACACGTACAGGTACAGGTACAGGTACACATACACATACACATAGACATGCACATGTACATGCACACATGCAGGCATACATACACACATAAACGACAGCCAGACATACGGACATACAGACATACAGTGACATACAGACATACAGACAGACAGGCAGACAGACAGAGAGATTATGTTACCTCACCTATATACATATGTATTTGTTTTAGTCTTTTCGATATTTGCTTATTTAGTTATCTAAGTCGTGTATGAATAGTTTTTTGTCTTTCTCTATGCATCTTCAGTGTTCCCCAGAGCCAAATGAAGAGCTGTATCCTGTGTTTCCCTGCTTGGGTGGAGGTGGTGGTCCAGCACTCTTTGAGATCTCTCTGACAGACTCTCTGAGCTCTGCTGCTCTAGGCGAGATACATACATACATACGTACATACATACGACATACATATGTACATATGTACGTACGTGTACAGAACAGCTCTCTTCATATTTACAGGGGTGATACTGCGTGATGTAGGGCAAACGACCTCCTGACGACGCCAAGGCGCACACGTCAATTTTGCACTCAGCAGTTTTTCAAAAGGTGCTTTCAGCCAATCTTTGGGCAAAGCCTGTGACCCAGCTAAGTGCTCTGGACATTGATCCGGTGACTCATGTCCAGTCCTGCAGGGATATTTGAGAGGGATAGCAGCTTAGCATCAAGCTGTTGGCAAACATGATCATTCAAATGGTACTGTTACACATGCAAGTACCAGATTGACAACTTAGTGTTAGCATGGGTCAAATGTGAGGGACGTAGCTTGGCAAGTGTGGCCCATTCCAAACTTATCGAGGTTCGTAGCCGTCGGACTGAGCTGACACCGGTCTGTGAGAATCCTGTAGGGCCGTCCCCAAGGGTGAAGAAGCGCACAGCGCCATCCATCGCAGCCGTGCAGAGCAGGCCGTCAGCACCTGAGCAAGATCCGGAAACGACCTGTAAACTCCTTTGAGAAGCGGAGACCAGCAAATCTTCTCTTACTAGGGATGGGCTGCTGCAAAGACTCGCATTGCGGCATAATTCACGTGGACCCCATGCTCGAAGCGGCGAATCATCTCGCCGGACTCAACCTGCTGATGTCTACCAACACCACATCTCTTCCATCAGTTGCCCAGCTCAACATAACTTCCTATTCAGTTCAACTGGACAGATGTCCAGCCCAGCAACGAGGGCGTTTCCCAAGTTTGCTTTTCCATCTGGAAACCGCTGCTCATCTGCTCTACTCTGATAACAATGAAAGGGTGAGTGTTTCGCCAGAACGTCAGCTAAATGGCAAGAGCATAGCTGTGAGTCACAATGAGACATCCTGGTCCGAGGCACGTCGTAAACGAGGGCGTGATCACCGGACACTGCGCAAACTCTGTCCTTAGCTGGACACGACGGTGATTCCGTATGCTCTGCTTCCCTCGGTGTTCGTGCCGAGAAACACCAGCAGGAGAGAACCTGTCGGCTTTGAGCTTCGAAACTGCTTTGGAAACAGTCTTTTAGAGGCCAGGCGGGCCCTTGTCTTAGAACTTGGAGCCCCGGCCTGGTGGAGACGGTCAGAGCATCTTGCTCAATGGCCATCTCACAGCGCCCCGTCACCGCCTCGATGATCTGGGTCTGGTCTTCTTTGCGAGTCGTGCTCGCACAGATGAGCCTGCACGGAAGCACCAGACCACACAGCGCCACGATGCATTCAGAGCGTGGTAAGTGGCCCAGACCGCGAATTCAGCCAGTGGCTCCGACTCAAGTCCCGCAAAACGAATCAGAAAGCTCGGAAAATGCAAGAAGACTCGCACCAACGGATGTGTTCCACTCGAAACGGCAGGAGAACCGCCGACTTTGTCGCTGTTCACATCAAGGGGAAGCAATCAAGAGCCCCTTCTGCCACGGCAGACGAGGCTCCTGGAGTTCGGGCTGAAGTCCACGGAAGTCACAAGGCCACTGAACTTCTTCTTTGAGACCTTTCTGCAGACAGCTAGTCAGCTAGTCTGTCCAGCTTAGGCAAGGGTAACACATGAAGCGAAGCATCTCGAGGTTTGAGTCTTGGACCAGCTTGGCTTCGGGGGACGTGACGTCAAAGATGCGGATACACTTGTCTGCCGAACCTCGGCAGAGATCACGAACAAGCAACCCTCCCGGGAGCGGGCTGCCCCGCACTTCACGCGAGCCTGTGGCAAGCAGTGTGCCATCAGGGCTGTAGCGGACAGAAATGACCCAGCTGTCATGCTTCAGCTTGGCCACCTCAAGCAAGATTGCCATGGGCACGGCCCAAAGCTGTACTCTCCCACAAGCTTACCTAAGCTTCCCAACGCCTCGCCTCGTCTCCTTCGTTTAAATCAAAGATCCTCACGAAAGCGTCGCCGGAGGCTGTTGCAACGGACTGTCCATCCGGGCTGAAGCTCGCGCATTTCGCAGGCAGCCCATGGCCAAACATCTCCAACAGCTTCCAAGTCTTGCAGTCGTAGACTCTAACGGATCGATCGTCCGAAGCTGTGCAAAGCATCGAGTCATCACAACTAAAATCGGACCACCAGATCGTGGTTCCGTGGTCGACCTCCTGCGGTAGACGCGCCACACAGAGAGCTCCTACCTCCGCCATTCACGCGTCTGTCCTTAACCATGCGACCCGTCTCCAGCTCGTAGACCCGTGCTGTCCCATCCTGGGCACATCATGAGCAAAAAAATCGGCTTGAGATTGCCTGCAACGCTCTGGCTCTGGCAAGGCCTCTGAGGATGTGCACAGCAGTTGTCCACCGGAGCTGAAGTTCACAGACCGCACCTTGGCTTGCGAGCCGCATGCATGGGACATTTGCAGCATCCACTGAACTCACATTAACTGACGAAGGATCGTAAGGGGAGAACACTATGGAAGGCAGCTGTAAGACGTGTTTTGTCTGCAACTCAGCCAAGATGCTGGGCGCTTGTGCAGAAAACAGGCGCTGTCCTAAGTTTCAGAGGAAAAAACATCACATGCATGGTGGCTGTTGTAGGGATGCAAAACCTGGCAAGCAAGTTGCTGTGGAAGTCGAAAACCTTCTAGACCAGCCATGGTCATCGAGAAGGCGCTTCGAGGCTTCAAATGGCTTCTGCAAACAGAGCAGACGCCTGGCACATGCTATGCACGCAAAGTTTTTCTCGTTGAATCCAGCCAGGAAAGAGCTTCAAGTAAATCGGACTCAGTTTCGTCTCGTACCCGTCCTCGAATGGGGCCGTGCTCGTCGACACCATATGCCAGCACAGCTGCGCCACATTGCTGTGTTGATTATGATGCCCGTAAAGTATGTCTGCTCGACTTAGAAGCTAGCACCGTCGAATTTGAGCCTTCTTTAAACCTGTGTTTGGAATCTGCTACCCATCATCCGTCATGCTGAATCGTAACCTCCACGCACATGCCATTCTGCGCGAGTTCAGTTTTCGCACAACACATCACTGCCGGAACAAAGCTTGCTTTCCCAGACGAGCTTGAGCGACTGCTGCAAAACAAGATGCGCAACCAGTTCTTCAAAGGAGCCAATGGCTAG
Source organism: Symbiodinium sp. clade A Y106 (assembly GCA_003297005.1). Classification (NCBI taxonomy): domain Eukaryota; class Dinophyceae; order Suessiales; family Symbiodiniaceae; genus Symbiodinium; species Symbiodinium sp. clade A. The sequence goes on from BGNK01005356.1 coordinate 15,992, forward strand.
CCGGCATACCGCATCTGCAAGCATCAAATCCAGCTCCGGAGAGAGCGACACAGAAGAACAGCGGCAGGGCCTGGGCCTTAAGGCACTTTGTCGCTCCGTTTCAACACTTCCGAGGCCGTGGCTTACCATGGCGATCACTTGCCTGAGGCCTGTCCTCGGCATCGACGCAAGAGCATTTCTAGAGTGACGGGTGCTTTTGGAGATGTCTTCAACAGACCAGGCGAGCGAGGAGAAATAGCTGATAGTGGTTTGCTGTCTGCTGTCTGCTAGCATTGGAATTTACCTGTCTGCGTCTGTCTGTCCATCTGTCCGACCGTCTCTTGTGCGTGTGTGTGCGCGCGTGTATCGGTCCTACTGTTTGCCCGCATGTCTCTGTAGGGGCAGGAGGAGACAAACAAGGAAACTTACAGTTAAGTATCCGCCAGAGGGAAGACGAAGAGGTCGGACATGGTCGGACCCTGGACCCTCGACCGGCCGAGGACCGAAGGCGTCGCGTCACCCGTCAGCACAGCTCTGGGTTGCCGGCTCCAACTCGCAGGGGCCCTGGTCGGCCGGGCGGTCTCTGCCTGAACGCCACAGGTCGCCGGCTGTCACGTCACAGCGCTATCGGAGAGAGTGCTTCTGGTTNGCTCTGGGTTGCCGGCTCCAACTCGCAGGGGCCCTGGTCGGCCGGGCGGTCTCTGCCTGAACGCCACAGGTCGCCGGCTGTCACGTCACAGCGCTATCGGAGAGAGTGCTTCTGGTTTTAGAGATCTCTGATCCGAGTCTTCCGACTTCGCGATTGACGATGGCCTAAAACTTGCAAACCATGTAAAACTGCAACCGGTCGAAGATCGCACTCGGACCCTGACCCAGGCGTCGGAGTCGGTCCGTAAGATCATCTAGGACACGGTGGCTCTGCGACCACTCGGCCAAGAGTTGAAGAAGCCTTGCTTTTGCTGAACTCAGGGCTCAAACTGGACTACCAGATCTGACAAGAGATGATTCAAAAGGATCAAGGACCTTAAACGGAAACACTTCAGCTGAGAAGCGAAGTGCGCTTCTCCGACAGCCACGGAAGGTGGTTCATAATGCCCTGCTCGGTAGGAACCTGCACATGCATGGGGCTAGGACGTTGAACTCGCCTTCTGCCAACAGACTGATTTTAATCCGTCAGAGTCATGTCAATGCTTTGACCATCTTTCCCAAAGCGCCTCGGTGGTCTGTGGCAGAGTCGGTGGCTGTGGCTTGAGCTGTGGTGCCGGCTGCACTGGAGCTGTTGGCTGAGGCTGCGCCGTTGGCTGGGCCACAGGTGGTGCAGCCGTAGCCACCACAGGTTGTGGACTCACGGCTCCCTTCCTGATTGAATAGCACCAAGCACAGTGCAAATTCCGAACTGAATTCTGCACGACTCTTAGCTTCAGCTCATCCCGCTGTCCTTGCTTCGGGTGATTTGGTCGTCACCTCAAAGACGAGCGCTTCGCCTGGTCATGTCTGGGCTTGCGATTTGTGCCCACCGCCTTCCCTTCACGAGCCTGGAAGGCTGGGAGCGCTGGTACTCCGAATGGGAGTCGGCACCTGGCGCTTAGTCGGAGCTAGAACGAAGCGCCAGGCCCTACAGTGATGTCGTGCTGCCTTTCAACTGCGCAGTCACGAGTCACAGCTCGCCGAGGCTCGGGCAGAGAGGAGCGCGCTGCCTCCAGCGGAGACCGGAGCTCCCGGTGCACCTCCACATTTCACATGACATGAGCCGAAACAGCCTAGACTCCTAGACAGACTTCCTCAGAGGGGAGAGGGCGCTCCGGCATCCGTCATACCGAATACAAGCAGCAAAAAGGGCGTGATACATCGTGATACCAACAGTGGACTAGTCAGCTCCCTTTCAAGCATCTTGAGTTGAATCAGACATGCTGGACACGTAAGAAAGCGTTGAAGAGCAGCTCTTTGGCCTTGGCCTTCACCTCCACGGCGTGATCGCTTGCCCGCTGTGATACGGCCTGCTACAGGAAGCAGTGCAGCGGAGGACTGGACAGTCAGAGCGCAAGCAGAGCAGTCCGTGTGGCCTTGCTGGCGCACAGGGTTCGCAGTACCTCAGCTTGACACACTGCGAACTAAGCCGAGAGGTTGCTGAATGTGCACGTTGAGCTGCCTCCGGCACTGCTTGTTAATGCATCATGGGGTGCGAAACACGATTGCTGTCGACCAAGTCTCCGGCCAGTCCGGTGGTAGCCATTGCTAATGTAGCTTGGCGAGGTGATGTTTTGCGCATTGCCTTGCCAGGCTCACACTTTGTCAATCGAAGAAACAGCACGGCGAGTCTAAAGCGCTCAGCAGCAGCCTCTGCAAATGCAAAAATGCAATGTTCTTGCAGCCACAAGAGGACATCTTCACTTATCAAGGAAGCACACGAAAGGGCTGACTGGACTGCGACCGGGAGACTGCCAACGCGGTTCCGGATCAGCATCCTGGTGAATGGCAAGCAACAGCGCCGGCAACGAAGCGGTGGCGTCCGAAGCGGTGTCAGACTTTGCTCACAGCACGGCGCACCCGGGGGCTGCCACGCGACAGTCTCGAAGGGGAGATCTGGCTGCGGCCTTGGAGAACTGCCCTCACACGGAACTCTCCAGTGCCACGCACAGGACGCTGCAAGTTCTTCCAAAAAGCTATGTGCAGAACAGAAGTGGTAGCAGCCGGTCGAGCATTTCCTGTTGTGAGACAGGTTCGTGGAATTCCGGAGAGCCGACAGATCCTACCGTCTGCCTCGGTGCTGGCCTCGTGCCACAGCACCCTGGAGGGCTGTGCAGATTCGCGCTGTTGGGGACGAGGCGTTGCAACAGGCAGAGGAATATTATCAGCGAAGCAGATGCAGCATCAACCGGCGCTTGTGGAGGTGGAAACGGCCAGCCTCCATCGTCATTATCCAAGCTGGGCGCTCACTCTGCACGCGCTCTAGCTCGTCAAAAAACAGAGTAAACACTGACGATGTCTGAGGGCTCCCCATAAAACCAAACTCCTGCGATTCTTCTACATGGCAACCTCAGCACGTACACCTAAACTTGTGTGCGCAGGATCATTCCAAGATGCTCTCGAGCCTGTGCTCTGTAGGAGACTGAAGTGGGAATGCTTTCCATAAGTGCTAGGTTCACATGCGTTCGCCTCACAGTACGAGCAGAACTCGTAGCCTGGCAGCCTGATGCTGAAACAGATTACTTTCCGGTTGCTTCACAGCACGAATTTTTTGCTCCTTCTCAAGCAGGCTGCAGGATCCCGCGAAAATCTTAGTCGGCATCAGACTTCTTGCGGAACTCTTCCGGGATGTGCTTCTTGCTCTTCAGGCTGCCTAAGCAGAATGCAACTGCGCCACGAATGCACTGAACCAGTTAGACACGAGAAGTGCCTCGGCTTATAGTTCACGACCCCGCGCAACACTCGCGCCAAGGAAACGCATCGAGCCAAACACTGCAACTATCTGCAACTCCTTGGCTTCCTAAATGTCAAGTACTGCATGGGCGCACCTGCCAGACCCAGCTCAAAGCGAGAAGGGCCTTCCTTGATGAGGAACTTCGTCTGAGCACAGCAAGAAGCAAACAGTGGAACTGTGTGATTTCGCGCGGACGTCTAGTTCCCAAGAGCCTTGAAGGGCAGGTACTTCATCATGTAGTGGAAGGCTCGGCGTGCAGTTTCCTGGAAGTATAAGTGCAATTGAAGGCTTGCTCTTGCCCTAGAAGCTGTGGCGTTGGTGTAAAGTCCACCTGCAAACACCTGCAACAGACCGAAACCGTTCCAAAGGAAAGATCACGAGCGGCACAAGCACTCATAGCAGGGAACATAATGAGCTCTGCGTAAAAACTTTTGTAGATTGCTTTCGATCAAGGAAAAGATGCTCTCGTCACACTACGATGCATCACGGAGACATCACAGCAGAGGTGCCATGTGGGTTTCTGCTGGAAGTCGGGCCTCAGTGCAACCATCCACCTCGAAAAGGATGTATCCAGGCCGGACTGCCTGCACCCAATACCTGAAACATGGCGATGGCCGTCTATTGCAAACAAGTATCAGTAAGTCTCTGTGAATCGAAAAGTTTTGCAACGCGCAGGCCAGGGTGAAATCATAAAGCTGCCAAGCTCGAGGCTGGATGGTGCCCTTGCCGCCGCCCATTCGTGTTTCTTTTCCACGCCATGTAATGGCCTCGAAAGATGAAAACTGACGAAGCCTTGCCATCCCTTGCTTCCTACGCTGTGAAGCCCTCCTTGCTTTCTCAGAACCAGACCGAATGTGGGAAGCATCGCAGCCACACTTTTCCGCCATCACGTCGCAGAGTTCGCACCTGGAATACGTAGTTCAAAAGGTGAGCAGTGTCTGAGCGAAGCATGCGAAAAACAGGGGGTGCGGGAACTCATGCAATCCGATCTCCCGCGATCCCAAGTTTCTGAGACGTACTTTGCTGAAATTCGGTGGCGCCTATGACTGAGGTGGCCATGCTGGCATGCATGTAAGCAGTCGCTTGCACACGGGCTGCCGCCTTTCTGTCCACGAGCTTGGCACTTATAAAACACGGGCACGCTGCTTGGTTGCTGGCTTTCTTCTACCTCGTAGCTGAGTGACGTATAACGATACGTGTCACTAGGTCGTTATCGGCTCTCACCGAACCTCATCCCGACAAGGAGTGGATGTACAGCTTCAAGACAAAACGGACCGGAGAGCATTTCTGAACAGTGAAAGTGTTGCCACTCCGGAAACCAAGAACCTGCCTCGAAGCCGTACTCGGCACCCAAACGCTTTCAGATTCAGTGAGAAGACATGGCCCTATGCAAAACTACCCAAAGCTCGCGAAGCACCTCAGACACACGAAACAGACGACTTCATTGTGACGGTTTCGACGTTGATCTTTGGGAAACCAATCGCAGGAGCTGAACTACTCGATGAAACTGCTGCAACGAATGTTCACGGTATCACGCCCAGCGAAAACAGCGTATCATCGTCCATCGGTCACAGATCGCGGCCTACAAGGCCATGGACGTATTAATGTCGTCACGGGCTTGTCCTCAGGCACTGCTATACCATCATACGTTCGTAAGCATACCTGATAGGCTTGTCCGCTGGGGACGAGGAGACCCTGCATGGATCCTTCTGGCAAACCCAGAAAACATGCGGGCAGCATCAAGTCGACTTGCGCCTGCACTCGGCCATTAGAGCCGGCCAGTAGCTCAACAATCTGCCAACCGAGGAGCATCATTCGACACAGTGCGACCATTTTTAGCATGGCCAATGTTGTCTTTGGCCGTTCCGTTGTGCCGACTCCATGCTTGCATAGCCATGTTGGAAGCAGACATCTCGAAGTTGAAGTTGTCTTGTCAACGGCGATGGCTTGGATGTTCCGTTACCGGAGAAACTCACTACAGTACCTACGAGCCGCTTGATAGTGTGTTGGTACTGAGCTCGCCGCCATCATACGACGGCACGCCTCGATGTTCGGTGCATTAATCCATGCCTGCAGGCAGGCTTCGCTCGCGGCCCATTGACGGCCGTCGAGCGCGAGCACTGGAGCTACTCACTCTGCCTCCTCGAGGATCTGCAAGGCATACTTGCCGAAGTAGGGCTTGTTGCCCCTGGAACCCGATGGAAGGCTATGCATCGCCAGTTCCCGAACAAGAGCTGAAAGCATGTCCGCACCTCCAGGCCTCGCCCTTGTACTTCCACCTTTCCACAGTCTTCAAAAACCAGGGTCCGTAGCATGAGCTCAATCAGAACCCACAAGGGGTCACGCTTGCTTCAAGTCTCACAACCATGTGTCTCAACACTTCCGGCCTGTTCGTGTCCCATGGCTTGACTGGAGGCTTGTGAGGCTTTCGCCACTTGATGTTCTGCAATCGGCACAGCATGCCATCCGTCTTGTAGATGCAGCTAGACTCACGCAGTCCTTGGGCATGAGCATCCGGCGCTTCGTCTTTGCTTCCCTTGGTTCATTCTCGGAACCTGACAGCAGGAAGGTGCAACAAGGCAAGTCTTCGACCCTGAAGAGAACATGGCATGATCAACACCTGAACTGGTGCGCACGCGAGCTCAGCTCAAGTGGTTCTATTGTGGACCTGTACATCACGCCACTCGTGTGGACGAACGCTTGAGCGCCTGCAGGGGCTGCCGAGACGGCGCTCGCGGAAGCGCCCGCGAAGGCAGTGCCAGCGGGTGGAATTGCAGCGCCGATGGCCTGCCCAAGCAAGCGCTGGACAAGCCCACGGCATCTGGGCACAGACAAAAGCTATCAGCTTCGGGAAAGCTCTGCACGCCTTCGAAACTATAGGAGAAGTGGTAGCGCCTGGCTATGACAGCTCTTGCGAGTGAAGCATGTGACGCGCGAAGCAAGGCAGAAGACACAAGCGCACGCGAGGACAGCAGGGACACACACATACACACACGCGCACGCGTGGCTTGAACTGCATGTGGTGAGAATCGGAATCACACCGAAAGTTAAGTAACATAATGACTTCTCAAACAGGCAGCAGCACGGCTGCGTACACCTGGCAGCTTTGATTCCTTTCTTCACGACTAAGCTAATCGAGGGAGAAGGTAAGTTCCTGTCGATGACAAACCCACTTGTGCGGCTTACCCACAGCAGCCGTCACACCGGCAGCGCAGACCTTAGAAACGAGTCGCGCAAGAAGATGACACACGAAGCACACGGAGGCCCTGCCCAAACTGAAACGTCACGTGCGATGGGTTGGAGTAGGTACCTGGCCAGAGCCGCACTTGCCAGGGCACCTGCGGAGCTCGTAGATGCTGTCCTGGAAGACGGGGAGACGGGGAGATGGAGTGTGGAGATGGTTTACTTCGACACCCTCGACGGGACATTCAGCCCTGCCCAGCTGGGAGTCTTCCGCGTCTCCTCGGAAGAGCGGCGGCCCTCCGAGGAGCCACGGAGCCGGCAGCGAAAAAGGGGGCCTCTGAGCGTCACGACTCTGGTGCTTCTGGTGCTCTTGGCAGTTTGAGTCACTGCTTCGATGTTTCCTTCTTGAAGCGAATTCTTTGAAACTCGGCATCTTGCAATTGCCTTGGCAAAGTAAAGTGCAGCCACAGTCCAATTTTGTCGCGCACGCGTGCTCCTGTCGAGAGTTGAGGCCTATACATGTTTGCACAGCATATCAGCTTGCATGCACTTAATTCCCTCTGTCGTTAAACAAAGACTCGTTGAAGGCTCCATGCTGACAGCTTAATCTGCCTTGAAAGCTTCAATGCCACACGAGTCTCTCCTTCTACCATATCGTTGATTTCTGGGAGATTGAGGGCCCACCATGCAGCACGCGTTTCGCAGGGCTGCCACTGCATTCGAGACGCAACCAAAGTGAAAAACGCGACCTGGCAAGCAGCATGCGATCCCAGGTCACGGCACGAACGCTTGAAGTTTGCTTTGAAGCTCTACCCACCAGAGCGCTTCCTGGAATCCTTCAAAACTGCAGTTTGCATGAGGCGTCGTTACCTTGTGGCTTCATGCAGTCTGTACAGAATTAAAAGTTGCGGCAAACGCCCTTACACCTGACTAGATACTCTGATCCGATGTAATATGGCACTGCTGCTCCTGGAAAAAATATTCGGTTCTTGGACGTTTCCGTCGCCAGTCGCATCTCCACAGCATCAAACGACTCGATGCGAATCGCGGTTCTGATCGTCTAGCCAACCAGAACTTTCCATGTCACGAGATAAAAGTTGCAAGGGAGCAACACCGTTCAACACTGTCTCTACATGAATAAAACATCATATCATATGACAAGTTCGAGTCTACTGCAGATATCTCAGCCAGTTGCTGTTCCCTTGCTCGTAAGAATTGTTTGTGCGCGTCTCAGCTGCTGAGAGATGAGAGGCCCTCAACAACCGCAACTCAGCGCAATCCTATGCAGGGCCTCCCTTTGGAGGGAGCCATCTCTGCCGGCAAGCGGTCAGAATCTCAGGTCACGAAGAACGTACTATCATGTATGGCTACAGTAAAACCACTTCGTGCCCTGGTCGGGAACATCCCCTCAGCTTCTTTCTGAGAAGGAGCAGAGAGGAGAACATCTAAGAAACGGCTTGGCCGAAGCGAGGAAGGCTGACCTTCAGCCATCCCCACCTCTGAGAGCTGCCAAGAAGGCAGCCTTCGAAGGGGGTTCTCAAAAGGAGCCGTACTCGGAGCGAAGTAAAGAGAACAACAGATCTTCGATCGAAGAATATATGAAAACCAGAGCCCGCAGGCATCCCGCCCCAGCGGCTTCCAGCTTACTAGATGGAGAAGTTTGAGACCTTTCTGGGAAGCAAACCTCCAGGTGATTCTAGGAAACAGAGTGGAACCAGCTCGCAGAAAGGCAGCGAACAGTCCTTCTTTGGATGGACAGCTCGGACCTTGTTTCCGCGGCTTCAATCAACGGATTGCGTCCGGCCACATGCTACTGTCCGCACTCGGTTGCTGTCACCTGTACAGGCAAGACATCGGCAGTGAGCACAGGATCTACAACGTTCAGGACATGAGGTTGCTCATGCAGTACGGTCAGCTCAGCAATGCAAGACAATGCAAGATGCAAGCAGCACACAAGAGATTGAAACCGCCAGCGCCCCCGTGGCCTCACAGTGTCGGTGGAACCTTCGTTCGCAAGTGGGACAGGGCCTGGCCGAAGAAGCCTTCTGCCCGACAAGCAGCCCTTTCCAAGCACTTGGTGCACCTCGCGCAGATCGCCGACATAGCCTTGCTCCTCCTTTGCGCTGCGAATTGCCAGGGCCTTCCGGGACGATACCATGACGTCGCATCGAGTGCAGCACTGTCAGCCATGCCGGGCGCCGCACAATCAGCTCCGAGATGTTCATCCTCGCTGCAGGAGACGGCTTGAGTCTGAGGTCTCCATTCGCCGCCGAAGCGCGCAATTTTCCGGCTTTCCGATCATTGACAGCAGCCCCTCGAGGTGGTGTGATAACTGAAGCTAGGACAAGAAACAAGGAAACAAATGCGGTGAGGGCAGAAGGCTCCCTCCCTGCCCACTTTCTGCTGTGCCGGACAGGCAGATGAGAGAGGGTTCGAAAAGCAAACCACCACAAAGCACCGAAAACACCTCCAAGCCCCAGAGATCAGCTAGAGGGCAAAGTCGTGTTTATCATTATGTGCCCGTGTCCTTCGAAGGATTTTGTCCAGATTCCGCACATACCTCGGCTGTAAGCTGCGGAGGGTAAGCCGGCTGGCCGCTGTCCGCATCTCAGTCCGCAGCCTCTCTGCCAGATTTTCGGCATCCTTTGGGCATCAAAGCTCATGAGCGAACGCTGAGGTCTGCAGTGCGAAGTTCGGCGAAGTGCCAAAAACTGGCTGACAGCCGCCTTTGCAGATGGCACTCAACAATCTGAAATCTGAAAAAATCTCTATGATCTCTCTACCTCTGCATTCAGTGGTCCTCAGGAGACACCACCGGCGGATTCACGGCCAAGTATGCTAGCCGCCTTGGAGATGTGACTGTGCATTCTTTACAACAGCATGAGATGTCGGCACTTGCATGCATGTGCCATGCTCTCCGACATCACTAGTGGTGACCAAGTGGCTTCTGCCAGAGGTCCATGATGTCAGTCATGGCAGCTGTCATTCGCTTCCTAAGCCATGTTCATAAAACGCACTCACCAACTCGAGCTCAAGGTTTCGGATTCTTCGCTGCACCTGGCGGGGCAAACCTCGCAAGCCTCTTTAAAACTTTCCTAACCTCTCGCGCTGGAGGACTTGTCTCCAAGCCGCTCTTCGGCCTTCTCCTGGCAAGTGGAAGTGCATTTTGCGCAGACTGCGTAATAAGCAGAAGTGTGAGGCAGCCCGGCAGCCTGCACGCGGTTCATCAGCATCTCCAGGAGCATGTTCTCAGGGAGAGACTGGAGCACCAGACGCTGTCGCTTGTCTAGCTTTGGGGCCTGAACAGACGCACAAACGAAAGCCTTGAAGGGAAAACGAAGGGGCACAGTTCTGTGCAGCTGCGCAATTTTTCTTTCGCTGCCTTCTCCGTGTGCTGTGCATGGCAGTAGCCACAGTCCTTCCCATTCGTACAGCAACCCTTCGCCTTGGCAGTGGCAGAAGAGTGCAAATCAGTTCCCTTTCCCTCACATCCAAGCCCAAGCCCCTGGCGAAGTAGAAGCATGGCCTCCTGTATGTATGTTTGTGTCATCAAATGACAAATCTCTAAATCGTTCTGTGGAGTGTTGCCTGCAGAGCTCTGGATGGCCAATGCTTCCTGCAAGGGCACAATCCAACAAGGCCATTCATCCGAACCAGAGTGGCCTGCCTTCACTAGGCACGCCAGGCGGCAGAGGAGCGGTCACCTGCGCAAATTGGCTGACGGAGGAAAGGTCCAAACCGCAGCCACGATTAAGTATGGCAATCGAAACGATCCGACGTTTCAGAAGCCTGTGCGTTCAGACTTGCTCAGACTTCAGTTCGCCCATTGTTGAAAAGGCAAGGTCCCGATGCTTCGCGATTCTCACCTGGCCCTCCAGCGGCATCAGCCCGACTGGGCCGAGATTCTGCATCTGTGGCATGCGCGCATATGCCTGCCGGACAGAGCGTGCTCACGTTGCACCTCTGAGATTCGACTGTCACCCGCTAATCGTTATGTCTCCCCCTGGCGAACTCAAGGTGACATGTGCTCAGCATAAAGCCGCAGACCTTACATGCTGTGTTCCCGGAAATTCTACCAGCTTCCAAGGGTGCCTGGCTCTCATTCCGCTCGGGGCTACTCGACGAAGATTGCGAAACGGGATAAACCTTTCCAGCGAAGAGCCGGCAACTGCCCACAAGCACTGGAAAGGACAGCCTGCCAGTCGCTCCGCAAAGGTACTGCATTCGGGTTCGGATGCGCCACGACGAAGGCCTGAAGCACGAGCAGACAGGGGCAGGATTCAAGAGACTGGAATCGCTGCCTGGCCCTCGTACGGCATTGGCCGTGCTACCGCATTGCCCTGCATGGGGAAAGCCTGCTGCATACACACAGACAACCGGCAGCAGCTGAATGACAGTATGACGAAAGGCCAAAACTAGAGGATTCCCAAACTCCCAAACCTTCAAATTCGAAGGGCTTGTTGGCCTGGCAATCCCTCATCGGCATCACTGGTGCTCCAGGTGCTGCAAAAGGATAGGCCTGTTGGAATCAAGAACGCCTCAGAGTAAAATTGCACTCTGCCAAGAAAGGTCAGCGCACGAGCAGTCACCAACGCATTGATGACGAGGCCTGCCCATCCCGCTGCGCGTGTTGAGGAAGCCCCGTCCCTGGAGCCAACGGCAGTGCCTGTCGGCCAGGAGTTCATGCGTCATTCGCTGAAACCAAGTTTGAGGTTGGAGTGGGGCTGGGCCAAGTTTCACGGGTTTCATGCTGACGTGGTTCTGGAGGCTTAAGATGTCAGCAGCGCAGAGTCGCCGAGGCCGCAGGCCCAGGCGCATTGGGGGTTAACTCAGGTACTCCTGCCCCTACCCCCCTCCCTGGCCCGCCTTCCGCTGCCCCACTCTGTTCCTTGGCCCCCTCCCTCCCACTTCTGCATCCGCTCTGCTCTTTCACATTCTGTCACAGTGCTGGTCTCCGGCAAGCCGAGGCGGGCAGCATAGCCTTAAAATTAAGATTCCGGAAGGAAGGCACAGGGCACAGCAACCACCATCCCGAAAGCGAGTCCGGAAAACGGTGATTCGATACAAAGCCTGTTTGTCTGGTCCAAGCCCTGCAATTGACATGGTTTACGTGGCAGGTTGTGCTCCATTAGCCGTATTATGACAACCACATCGATCCCTGCTGCTACTGTTTCAGTTTTGAACACCGAAATACAGGCAGGACCCTTGTGACAGACAGCACGTTTTGAGGGCGCTTGACGGGATTGGGTGGGAGTAACGGGGAGGAGAGAAGAGGGGTGTGTTTACATCGTGTTTGCATGCAATACACCACACCTGAACATCGCGCTGCACGGGCGTCCCCATCGGCAGTGGGATTGCCTGGCGGACCGGACTACTCGACGATGAATTGAGGAAAATCCATCGCCCAGTGCTCGTTTTGGCCTGAACATGGATTGGCGAGCTCTGAGAGTTCGGGCTGGCCATGTCCTGCCAATGTCTTTGCCATGCAAAGCATCAGCTGATTCCACTTGCTGAATACACGTGGTATCCTGGTGCGCCTCACCGACTACGACGAAGGAAGTTAGACCCTGCGGCAGGTAGACCTGCCCGGGGTCACGCAAGCTGCTAGCTGCCAGCGGCTTGCTTTAGTAAACGCGGGAAGGCGCTCGCCTTGTGCGGCTGCCAGTTTGGAGACATCGCCTGGTTATCCTTGGGATTTCAGATTTCCGGAACCCAACACTGGAAACGCTCCAACGATTGGGCCCAGTAGCCGTCGGAGCAAAGTTCTGGCCGATGGGTGTCAGCACTGCCTGGAGCAGCTGCTATCTCCACTCCAACATGCTGCTTCCTGGAGAACGGACCTGGCCATCCTTGCGGAACTGATTCGGACAGGCCTGTCACTTAAAGCTACGATCCACTCGAGCGAAGGCGCCCAGCAGCTCAGCGGGGCCTGCGGACTGCCGTCGTTCCAGAGCTGGGCCTTCCGTGTTGAACGCAGGCTACGAGTCGACGAGTCCAAAGTTCCAAAGCTTTTTGCCCTTGGCAGCCTGGGCAAACTGAATTCCACCTCCACCGCAGGCCCTGGCGAAGTCCTGAGCAAGGCCCAGGAATTTGGCAGCCGGGCCGAACATGCGGGGCGTAGCAACAAGGCACGGCCTGCTCACGCAGGGGCAGCATCGTAGCTCCGTTGAGAGCTGCCCCGGGAAGAAGCGGCACGGCCTCGAGCTGACCGAGGGACTGAGAGGCGGGCACTGCGGCAACCGGTTGCCCGGCCTGGAACTTGTCTCCCAGATCTGGACCTCGTATGAAACCTCCGGTTTTTGCCTGGTCATTGGACACAAGGTATGCGGGGACTCGGCACAACCAGCTTTCCTAGCCGGGTACTGTATGCTCTTCACATGCCTTGCATGTCGAATTACACTTGACTTATGCAAAGGGTGCTACTTGAGACATCTGGCACACAAGCCTGTTCCGTCCAAGTCGCTCGTTCCATCGGATCCGGCATGTGTATAGGCTGCGCCTGTAAGAAATCCACACAGATTGCTCTGAGAGCTTCAGCCCGACTTCGCTGACTCAAAAGCCCCAAGAGACTCATCCCGCTGGTTCCCAGTTGTGCCACGGGCTCACCTAGACAAAATGCAGGTGTGCCTCGTACTGGGTTGAACCCATGCGGTTCTGGTTCGTGTTATAGAAATGCCTTGTCCGAAAAACGACTCTGCAGCACGGATTCGCGCATTGGCTGAACTCTGCGAGTCGGACTTCACTGCCCTGGGCCCTAGTCTGGTAGCTGGCCAGTGTCAACGGTGTAGAAGCAGCGCCTTCGGCCCTTTGTACGAATGCAGCCATGCTGCACCCCCAAATCCATGTTGGCCACAGCCTGCTGAGTTCCAGCACGAATCCCCCCCGGCTGCCCTACACTCTCAACACAAGCTGTACTTCGTGGTGGGCTGCACAAGCATCGATTGCAGCTAGCGGCGGCATCAAAACGCGCCTCAAGCTGACCACAACTGCTCGGGGGCAAAAAAACTTTGAGCCACACAAGTACAAGGGCAAACCATGGGTCATTGCAGAAAGGCTTCTACAGTGCTGGCTTCGTGTTAGACTTGTCGGAAAGATGCAGTTGGCTGGCAGCTAGTTTCCTGCGGCAACAACGGAGCAACCCCTCGAGCTTTTCTCGCAAGAGGTTTCCACGGGCGACCCGAGGATAATCCACATCTCGTGGGGCACCACGAGGTAGGGCTTGCAAACTTTCGGATCCTGATGGCCGACAGCAGCTCCATGAAAAGGCTCGGAAGTTCACTAAGACTCCAAAGCGGCGATTGCTTTCCATGTCACACTTGACTCACTTGACTTCTGTGGCAAAGCACGCCTTAAAGCTCACGTGCACAACATGCACACTGCAGTTGATCTGCTTACACTAAGTTGGGTCAACCCTGAGTGTCCTCATCCACAAATCCGGCAGGGCCCGTGCAGCCATGGCTGCTTTCACTCCGGAACAATGACCAGACCATGTGACGAAAGCAAGGTCGTCGGAAGCTTTAGAGGCTACTTGTATCTTCCTGCAGTGTACAAGGCCTCACAACGAGTCGTTCAGTCAGCTACTCGGGCGAGCTGGAGCAGGCAAGGAGACAGCGCAGTGTGGCCATAGCACACGGACCGGGCAGTCACGGCCAACATGTATGCAGACATCTCCACGGCCAGCGCTGACACTGAGAAGGCCGCCTGTAAGAAGGCTGGCTCCAGAATGAAACTACGAACCTGCCAATGTTGGAGCGGACTGCTTTCTGAAGGCTCAGAGCTCATCTCCAGAGGGCCAAGTTCACCAAGCTAGGACTCGCCTCCTCACCACACAACGCACCTGTAGCTTGCTGAGTTCATGGCTGAGACAAATGCCAGGCATGCTGCCAGGGCTCCTCAAGCAATCTGAAATTCAGGGCCTGCATGCATGAGGTAGCGTGAGGGCTGCAAAAGATCCTGGAAGGAGTTGACGCCGCCGCATACGGGTGCTCTGAAAGCCTAGGGATTCACCAGAGCGAACAGCTGGGCTGTCGGAACTGGTGGTCCGAGCCCGGAACCCGAGTGAGGGCGCTTCGCGGTGGAGCGGGAGGGGGAAATCTATCCTTTTGGCCCTCCGCTGGAGCTGCAAACAGTGCAGGGGCTAGTCTCTCTTTGCGTGCATCCTGCTGACATCCTGCTGACCTTCAAAGCCACGAGGCCAAACAAGGCCTGGCTCAATGTCCATACGATCGGCAGGCGGTTTAACACAAAAAAAACTCCACTTCAAGCAACCGTTCCGACTTAAGTCGTGCCAAGGCAAGCCCGCATTTTGGACCATGCATAAGAAGGGTATGAGCCGGCACCCCTCGGCACGCTAAATCGATTCAGCATCTTGCTGCACCTCCAATGTCCTCCGACATTTACAACACAGCACAAGAAGACTTGCAGGCATCTGATCCATCTCTCCGCACTGATGCTGCTACGGCGAGGACTGGATGAATGCGTCCATTTCCTCTCAGTCCAAACACAGGACAGTCAGTGCTGACACACACCCAACCGAAGCTTGTCTAGAGGCTTTCGTATTATTGTTGCACATGCCTGATGTGCTCTTTCAGAACACCACTCCTGCAGAATCTCGGCCGTTTTCTCGTGAAGAAGCCAATGGGACGCGTCCTAGACGATGTCAGCCAAGTGTTCCGGCTACGTTTCGCCTGTTTTCTGCGAGTCAACCTGACAAATTTGTTTCATTATGACAGCCGGGATTCGTACACCACTGTTCGCTTGGAGGGGTGTGCAACGTACATGGAGTCTGCGGACCATCCAGCCATTCCAGGGGATACATAGATGTCATCACTCCCGAAAAGCTGCAAAGTTGGAACAACACCTGGGCTCTTGCAGAATCGAGGACACAGAATTGTTCCGAACCTCCTGAGACAGGATGCTTGTTAGAAACTGACAGCCCGCTTTGTGCTGCCAAGCAACTTGGGGTTTGTCCATCCTTCCACACACTATTTATAATGCCAGGTCCGAGCACTGACGGTGGCAACACGCTCTTCAGCAGCCATTCGTTGCCCATCCAGTACCATGTGCTCAGGGGACAATGGGTGTCTGACTGGTAGGTGCGCGCATAGACCTCCTTGAGCCTCTTGATCGTCTCCTTGCTGTAAGTCTTGGGCCTGCTGCTTCCTCAGTTTGACGCAGGAGGCAGGCCGCCCTGAGGGGATGCACCACATCAGGGCGGTATGCTTTAACTGCTCAATCTGTTCAGTATAAAGGTTCCCCAAACCCTTCGGCCCGGCTGCCGAAAGCGAAGGAGATGAACCAGGCGAACTCGTCCTTGGCTACCTTCCAGCGCGCGAGCGGGCCAGTGAGCCCCCAGAAGAGGAAATACCAGACATGCGTGACAGAGAATGGCAGCCGCACAAGGTTGAATGAACCTCGGTGTAAGATCTTTCTAACAAGGTCCCAAGTTTCTGCTCAAACGTCAAGACGGACCTCCAGGGTTCCTTTGCTTAGTCGCTTCTCACGTCCTCTGTTTCAAACTTACCCTGGTGTGACTTTGTAGTCATGCCTGTCGGGCCCTGTTGTCTGCAAGCTGGTATCTACCGACATTCTCAACAAAATACTGAAACCCCTCGAGTGCGGTCTTTCAACGGTTGTGAACCAACACTTTTGCTCTTTTTTTGAAATGATGGGCACACTCAGGTTGCAGCTTCTTGTCCGTGTCGACCCGTCCTTGACGATCGCAACATGCACATACCAGTCTACAGGTCGAACTGTAAAACCGTCGCCGTCATGTTCCCTGCCCAACAGCTTAACAGGGGTATTTTTGCCAATCGTCGCCAGAATGCAAGACCTTGCCATGCTAGACTACGAACGATTGGCTCCCAGAATCCGTTAATTCCCGCCACCAAACTATCTGTTCGCCTGAAGAACCAGGCTTCCAAGACACGATACAGCTCCGGGTGGGGGACCGCCATGGCCACCAATGCCTGGGTCCTGGCTGGGAAGCGCAAGGCAAAGACCCAGGAGATCACAGCGCCCCAATCGTGTCCGACCACAATAGCCTGGAGACAGGGACTGCTGAGCTAAGCAAGAGACTTGACCACGGCGCCAGAAAAGAAAACAGAGGTGGCCTTGTCGTGACCTGTAGACGTGACCAATGAAAGCAGGTCGTCAGACAAGAGGTCAAAGGAAAGCGTTCCACTTTCAGCCATGCTGTTGTTCACATTGCGCATGTCCGGTGCGAGCACATGGTACCCTGCTGCTGCATAATGAAGAATGTACTCTTTCCAAGACGCGGCTGTTTCGGGAAAACCGTGCACAAACAGCACAACACCCTTGCTTTCAGATGGATCTGGTCCGGCAACGATCGTCTTCAGGGTGACACCTTGCGACCCAGCTTTGTCCAAGTACCGCAACGAATCTGGCCAAGAAAAGGGCTCGTCAGAGAAGTGCTGCTCCTGCCAACCTTGTCGGATTGCTGCGTGCCAATCTAACTCATAAGTTCACCTGGAATGAAAATGGTCACGCAAATCAAACCTTCTAGTTGCGGCTGAACGGCTCGTCGAAGGTGACCATGCTAACCAAACAGAGACGGCAGCGACGGAAGCGGACACCAGTGTCAGTCTGGACAGCATGTAGCTGACAACAATCTTCACTATAGGAACCTTGAGACCAGGCTTGGTTCATAAAACGATTCATCGTGCCATTAAGTTTCTTTGCATCCAATGGTTGCCGATACTGCACAAAATACAAACGAACAATTTGCTTCAATTGGCCACCTCAAGCAGGCTTCTTTCAGCTAAGTTCTCAGTGCGCATCTCTTCCTGACGACGCTAGGGTACTTCACTGCAATCTCGATCGAACATGATACACAACAGTTTCATCGATATGGCTTTCCAACGGCTGTGATTTATGCAAACATGGCTGTGCTGCAGCGGCAGCATCCGGCAAGGATGTTTCAAGCACATTCCTCCCAAATCCAGCCACAGGGGAATACAGAGCGGACCCAAAGCATACCGGAAGAACTGACGAACAAAATCAAAATGTGCCGACATGCTTTTCTAAATCACGATCGGTCTGCCTATCTGTATTTAGCTTGTACAAAGGCCGCCCTCTCAAACTGAAAATTTGCACATCAAGCAATAGCGACAAATCAATCCTTTAAGCAGTGCATGATAGGAGCGCATCAGGCATGCACATTTAGACGTGGCGTTGATTATTTCGAGCTTCGTTTCCCGAACAGCCAGCAAAGTTGGCATTTTATCGGTGAAGAAGCCCTTGGTGGTTGGCAGGAACCCCCAACGAACAAAGCTCCATTTTGGCAAGTTGGAAGAAACGCCCTTGATTCGAACTCCTTTGACTTTTGCAGCACAATCTACTTTCAGTTTCAAGCAAGGTCCAGAAACCACGCGGGCTGCTTTTACTTCCGCAAAGTCCAAAACATCTTTGACTGTGACAATGTCTTGTTCTTAAGAACAGGTCCAAAAACCGTGCTCCATCGAATCGCTTGGCGTGCTCGGCCTCAACAAGACTTGTACAAGACCTGAAGAATGAAACAATGGGCTAGGCAGGCGCTTAGACGATCTACACACAGCCAAAAAGAGAGCAATGCTCGTCGTCAAAGCTTCAGTGTGACAACTGAAAGGCAGTTACTCAACAGCATGTTAACATCGGCACCATTTCATGCCCAGCAAAAAGGTGGGGGCGCAATGCAAAGCTTACCCGGCCATCGTTCTAGTCCCAACGATCGACCCCTCCCAAGCTGTTGTTGCCACACTGTGCACACCAGAGTCCACAAATCCATAATGCAGTCAAGTGTGTCGCGAAGAGGCAACCAAGAATGCAAGCATAGACGCCAGATCCAGAGTCCGAAAGCGCTCTTCAGTCGCCGCTCATCATCTTGACTTTTCAATCAAAGTAGAAGGAGAGAATGCTCACACTGGCAAACCATTCAACGAAACCTTAAACCCTGTTTCACAAGCCAAGCATCTTCAAACTACATCAATGTAGCATATCTTCAAGAAAAATGTGATGCCATCCGTCGTTCTTTTTTCTCGTTTTTGTTTGAAGAGAACGCAAAAGGCATGCTCCAACATGCCACTTTTATTATGTTTTTGAGATCAACTACAACTGATCTCAATGATTTTTCGGGCGGTGTTCTTACTGAAGGAGATGGCTCCTCCAAATGCTGTACAGTGAGCAAACGGCTTCTCCAAGACAAACAAGACGCCACACACGAAGAAACCACACAAAATCGCTCGGACGGGTTGAAAACAAGAAAATACAGTTGTATAGCGTTGCTAGGTCTCCTCTCCTCGCACTCCGTGGTGTCTCGAATGACGGTGGATACAGTAACAGCGAATCTACTACCGACAGCTACACTGGGAATACTACATTAACGTTGTTGTGGAAAAAGAAGCCTGCGACGCGGTTTTAACCACAAACCAAAAACAATACGTCTTCTCTGCGAATGCGGCCTACTGTGAGTTAGAGCACTAGCAACACAACGGAGGCGGTCTTCTTTTGTTCTCGCAAAGGTTGCAGTAGTCGGTGCGAGGCAATGCGATGCCTGTGAAGAAGAGATCTCAGGCTGCGATGCTGAGCTAAACTCTTCCCGGGTTGGGTGGGTGGGTGAACAATTTCATGCGGATGCGATCCGTGTCGACAGCCTTGAGATGCATGGCGGCGCGGAGCGGTGCATGCATACTCAAGTTCTTGCCAGAAAACACTGAATGTCACTGTCGACTAAAAAATACAAACTCACGACAAGCGTTCTCTGCGAAAGTCTACTGTGAGTTAGAGCACTAGCAACAAAACGGAGGCGGTCTTCTTTTGTTCTCGCAAAGGTTGCAGTAGTGGGTGCGAGGCAAAGCGATGCCTGTTAAGAAAAGATCCCAGGCATGCGATGCTGAGCTAAACTCCCCCACTTCAGTCCGACTTCTGCAACCTCTGCCTAGCAGGCTATCCACCCTCACCGCGCGAGGTTGCGGACGTCGACCTGGCAGGCAGTGCGAAGCTCTACGATGTGTAGAGAAGCGGCTGAAAGCGTCACCGAAGCAGAAGAAGCAAGCAGGCGCTTTTTTGCTTGAATGCTGCACTTAACGCAGTATGCTGCGTTGGGCCTCGCGGAGGCGTGGCGGGAAGCTGGTCTCCTCGCCTCGAAGTGAATCATGCTGACTGCGGGAGCGTAATGCGTACGCACTCTGCGGAGCGATGCTGTATGAACTGCAGGCGACCGCGGCTTAAGGCGTCGGCCCAAGTGTTCCTCTCACCCGCAAGGTGCTCGACCTGAAATTGCACGCGGTGCCGATGTGCCCAAGTGGCTGCGATTCGGAGAAAGGTGCTGAGTGGTTCGGCAGTAGTAAAAAGTAAAAGGCGGTTCACGCCGCTTTCTGCAGAAGTGCTGTCGCTAGCGCTGGGCAGCACAAAACGGATGTGCTTAGCGCGTAGTAGGCCAAGAGCAGTGGGCCAGTGCAAGCTATGCGAGTGTTTCGAAGCAAGCGATGTAACTTTGCATGGAGCCACTAAGCTGAGGCCACGCTTCACGGATTTCCTTTTTCACTGCACCAACCAAAGTGCGTTGCGGTGCTCATCCCCCCCGTGATCCCCATGTGCACGCGGTGCGTGTCTGCAAAGGCGTCCGCAGCACTGAGACAGGGAGCGGCTGGAGGCGTGCGAAGGCTACGCGGTTGCTCATGCTGGAAACAGAGGCTTTGCCAGGAAAAAACAAATTTGCTGTCTTGTTTGAGATGAATTTCTGAGCGGTCAGATAACGAGGCTGGTCGCCCCCCCCCCGCGGGGTTTAACGCAGGTTCGAACCTGGGTTCGGGCCCCCCCCCCCTTGGGGGGGGTGTGTGCGGCTTAAATGGGGTATTATCGCCAGCCAAAACCATGGGTTTTCACTCGTATTCAAATATTTCAAACATTTACATTATTTAAAGTATCTAAATTATTTAATTTCCGGTCCCATTTGAAAAAATCAAACATTCTAAATAGTTTAAATAATTTAAATCCTGGGGAGGGGGTGCCGGGGGTCGGGTCCGGGGGCGGAGGGGGTCCCGGGGNTTGGATCTCTTGCTGGTCCTGCTGAGCTGTTCCAGCTGCAGGGGTGGCTGGGGGTCCGGGGCCATTTAAATTATTTAAATTGTTTCAATTATTTACATTATTTACATTATTTAATTCCCGGCCCCAATTAAATAATTTAGATAATGTAAATAATTTAAATCCTGGGGAGGGGGTCCCGGGGGGGGGGTCCGGGGCCATTAAAATTATTTACCTTTTTTACATGATTTACATTCTGGGGAGGGGGGGAGTCTCGGGGGGGGGGGTCCGGTGCCATTTAAATTATCTAAATTGTTTAAATTATCTAATGCCCGGCCCCAATTAAATAAAAAATATGTAAATAATTAGATGTTTCAAGTTATTTATATTCCAAACGTGATAAAAAGTGCATTGCGAAATATCTCAAAGAAGAGAAAGTATCAATCTCGCGAATTATTGAAATCGGGTCGATACATATATGCATATCAAATAAATGGAATCTCACTTCCATCATGCAAGCCGCACTGTTCTTTTCCTCCGAAGAGGGCAATGGGGTCGAGCGTCCACAGTTGCAATCGTTCACATGTTGATCCACAGCGTGCTCATGGTCACCGGCGGTGACACAAGGCACATGATCGCACCCGTTTCAACCCCATTTAACAGTGTGATCATTCCGCGACAAAAGTCTCTGGTCAAAGTTAATCTTCTCGATGCCCAAAGAAAGCAATGCAGCACAGTCATTCCGGCTCGGTGGGTCATTTTTTTTCATTCACACGCTTTAGTCGAGTCGACTATTCAGCGGGCGCTACGTACTCATACCAACAGGTGGATACGAGAACGGCCTGGGTAGGCTCGCCGGACTACTACCTGCCGCTTTCCAATGCGGCGGCCGGCTATTGCGGCCTCGAAAATAAAGCTAAGTCCACGTCCTACCGATCTCTCTGAGGTCAGTAGAATTGGCTGCTACAGCGGGTACGTCATCATCCTGTACATGGAGGGCCGGATGGGCGGCGTCCTCTTCAAGCCTCCTTTGGAGGTCGCTATAGAATGCATCGCTCGGCTCCCCTTCAGGGGCCGTGACACCCATCGATCGGTAATGACCTGAGTCAGGCATATATCCGATGTGATATACGACGGAGTGGAGCACATAGGCACACGGCGAAGTTGAGATGCCGTCATCGAATTGGGGTACCTGAAGGCGTGAGGCAAGTGGTACACGATGTGTGAGTTTACCCACTTCTCCTCTGGGGTTCCCGTTGAAGCGCATGAGCTGGACGCTTAAGATCGCTGGGGGTCGGACGAGTGCAGTGACCTCTCCTGTATCTTGCTCGTAGGCCCAGTCCTCAATAAGCTGCTGCAACGTTTTGTTAGGCGAGCACGGCAGCATGATGAGTGGAGTGGGCTGCATTCTTTGATGAGCTCTGAGCAGGGGCCCTTCCATTGATCGGGCTTCCCATATGCCTTTGAGACCAGGAATGCTGGCGTGATCAGCAATGTACGTTAGGAGCTCAGCAACATCGTGTTGCTGATGAAGGTGCTGCCATGTGCGAAGGAGTTCCGTCCAGGCTTTACGCCTGTACAATCGCACTGTGTTACCGGGATTTTGCAACTGCCTAAGCACGGGCCTGACCTCGGCTTGGAAGTCCCCCGCTATGAGTAGGGTAGCTCGCATCGGGATCCCCGTGATGGACTTCGCAAGCTTATTGAGGAAGGCGTGCCTTTTATCCCTCAAGGTGTCCGGGGAGCTCGTATAGTTGTGCGGATGTTGGTAGCAATTGTACAGCTCAACCCTTCCCTGGGGAGCCTGGAGCTGAACTCGGAGGGCCCTGCCCGGGACAACTTCTTCATGTCGAATGATGCTGTGTGCGTGGCGGGGATGGATAAGAGTCATTACGCCGTCTGCTCTGGCCTTGGTCCCAGAATGTACGGCTCTCCAGCCGTTGACCATGAAGTCTGAGCTCGTGGTCCAATGTGACTCTTGCACACAAATAACGTCTGTTTGTGCATTTTGCAGGTACTCCCTTAGTTCTTGACAAAGAAGCGTCGAGAGTGAACCAACATTAAGGGACAACACGCTTACGGTTGGCCTATTGGCCAGCACGTGCTTCGCGCGTGGTGTGCGCCTGCGTCTTGTGACGGCTGGTGACATGAGTGGGAACGTCGGGGATCTGCTGGGCCGTTACGCGGCGCCCTTTATACCATGTGTACCCGTACCCATGTTCCTGGGCACGGTGTTTGGCTCTGCGGATGGCTCTCTTGGATCCTGGAAGCGACGCGTCCTTCTCCCTGGAAACGGCGATAGCGCCAGTTCTCTGTGAAAGAAGGACAAGGATAAACAAGAGCCACACGATTTTCGGGGAGCTTGTGCTGCCTCGGGGACGCTGGGTCGTCTCCCTCTGTGAGGTACGGTGTGGGGCCCGTGAGGACAGGCATCCCCGACTCGGAGGTTGTTTTTCTTTGTGATGACACCTTTGACAGGACGCGGTCCCAATGGGCCCGCTTGGGTAGTAGTCCGGTGTTGGGTCGCCCTACCCGCCATCTTCCCACCGCAGTACACGGCTGCTGTCGTTGGGCGGTTCCCCCGTGGGGGGCCCGGGGGGAACCCTCACCTCCCTCACCCCAAAAGAGTTACCCGGTGTTGGCTGGGCATGGTTGGGGGAGTCGTCGGACTTGGGACCGACGCGGCTCACAATTTGCTGAAGTCTTTGTGTATGTTCTGGGGTATGGGGTCTGCATTTGTACTTTCCAGTTATACGCCTTTCAACGCGCCATGAGACTATCAAGTATCTATGCATGCGGTCGCGTGCCCAGCATGCAAGCAGCCAGCATACCCTGAGCATCTAGCAGCGCCGATTTTGAAGCTGCTAGATCTATCAGCGCCTGATAGAGTGTTTTGCATGTATTAAAACGGATCATCAGCGGCTGATTGAGGTTAACAGCGGCTTATAGGGCTTAACAGCGCCGATTTTGAAGCTGCTCGCCGCATCAGCGGGCAATTGATCCACTTATCAGCAGGGGTTGCATCGCCAGCATATATCTAATATATCTAATATATATATATATATATATATATATATATATATGGTGCCCCCCCCCTCATGTACCTACCTTTTCTGGTGTTCTTCACTTCCTTAGCTTAGCTTATTTAAGGGGAGGGGGGA
>BGNK01005357.1:5850-28664 GCA_003297005.1 Symbiodinium sp. clade A Y106
TTCAGATCCGGTTTGTTGGACTGGAGCAAGCCCGGCGGTCTGATGAGTCTAGTGATCACAGACGCCTCGCACGCCAATGAGGAGGAAGAGCTCTTGGTGAATGGCTCAGTGTCTGTGGAATACCACAGGAGCCAAGGTGCGAGGATGATCTTCGTTGCCCCACCATCCCTATGGGACAAAGACAAGGGAAGCGTACATCCGATAGCTTGGGCTTCGAACATAGTTCGGAGAGTGTGCAGAAGCACCATCCAGGCGGAGGCTTACACCTTGCAGGCAGGTNTGGGACAAAGACAAGGGAAGCGTACATCCGATAGCTTGGGCTTCGAACATAGTTCGGAGAGTGTGCAGAAGCACCATCCAGGCGGAGGCTTACACCTTGCAGGCAGGTGTGGAGGACGGCGACGTGCTTCGCGCAGCAGTAGCTGACCTGTTTGGGGCACTGGACCTCAAGAGATGGGAAGCTTCAGCCCGCTTCAAGTACTCCGTCTAGACCAAGTGTCTGACGTTTAGTCTGGAGGAGACGCTGAAGAATCCGAAGTGTTCAAAACACTCGGACAAACGTCTCTCCATAGAGATAGCATCCTTGAGGCAAGACCTCTGGAGGAAGAAAGGAGAAGAGGCTGGCGATCCGTACGAAGAAGACTACCGTCCGAGCGACGAGTTCCTCACTGACACGGTACGTTGGATAGATACGGACGTAATGGTGGCTGACCCACTCACTAAGGTGATGGAGCCAACCAAACTGGTTCATGTCATGGAGACGAATGAGCTGGATGTTAAGAAGCCGATAGATAGCATCGTGAAGAAACGAGCTAAACAACTCCAGAGGAGGGAAGGGAATCCAGCTGAAGCGGATCCCAGAGAGGACGGCTGAGTACCGCTCCTACGTCTCACTCTTTTGTCACACTCTAACACCAGAAGAGTCACGGGTGTGATAAAGTGCTAGATAGGTGCGTGTATAGAGTGTGTGCACCTGGAGAGCAGCCTTGAGACGTGTCCCTCTACCGCAGCTTTTGAGTCAAGCCGGCGAAGGCAAAACAAGACCGGTCTCGCAGCTCCGCTCCCGCAGCAGCCTGGAAGCTTTGCGCGCAGCCAGTGTCACAGGCCCTCGCCCGATACTGCGATTCCTTGGAAACTCAGCAGCATCTGGACTATGGTCTGACCACTCTTAGCGGGGACACGGTCCAGCTGACTTGGTGGGCGGCATTGCGGCGGCATCACTTTCGCGCTGACCTGTCCCAAGGCTTCGACACGGTATCTAGGAGCGAGATTCTCTCCCTCCTTGATGAGCTAGGAGCTGACCCATCCCTGCAGCACTTGATACATGCCCTGCACAATACGTCCAAGTATCGCCTACACTCGCAGGGAGATCATCGGGACGTTGAAACTACCACTGGCATCAAACAAGGATGCAAGCTCGCTCCTACACTCTTCTCCGTGCTCACGGGCAGACTCCTGCACGCCCTTATCAGCATCTTCGGCTGGGACACTGTCCAGAAATTTTTCACAGGGTATGCCGATGACTTCACGATGCATCGCGTTATTTGTAGCCAGGCTGACTTGGCTGCTGGGCACAAGCTCATCCTCCGCCTTTTGGATGCAGTCAACGCCCTCAAGCTCAAAGTGAACCAGGCCAAGTGCGCCATGCTGGTCAAGCTGAGTGGACGCGAGGCCCCCAGTGTGCTGCAAAAGCACACGTGCTGGCTCCCTGACACAGACGGAGTCTTTCAGCGCCATTGGCGGCTGGGTCGCCACAAATCCTGGCCTGCATACCGCTNCCCCCAGTGTGCTGCAAAAGCACACGTGCTGGCTCCCTGACACAGACGGAGTCTTTCAGCGCCATTGGCGGCTGGGTCGCCACAAATCCTGGCCTGCATACCGCTGGGAAGCTCAGATTGAATACCTAGGCATTCAAATTTCCTACGGTAACTTCGAGAAGCAAACTCTGCGTTTTCGCATGGCAGAAGCAGCCAAGAAACTGCAGCAGGTACGACGCTTTGTCTGCAATGGCCAGGCTGAGAGTGTGGTTCACCACGGTGTGGGCCACACTCATCACTGGCTTACCAGAAGTCGGCCTCACGGAGGAGACAGCGCGTTTGTTGAGAGGCTGGTACGCTCACAAACTGCGCTCAGTCCTCAATCAACCGGCCCATGTGAGTCGGATACCGACCGCTGACCTGTTCAGGTTGCATTCTATTCAGGACCCAGTGGACAAACTGAAGGCCCGCATGCGTTCCAGGCTACAGCGACTGACTCTCAGGGGCACGGCCCACACCCCAACCGAGCTGTCAACCATCACAGATTCGCGGAGCCACGGGCCAACCCTGCTCAACACCCCGGGCTCCTAAACTGCGGAGTCGCAGCAGGCAGCTCATCACCACGCTTCCCTATCTGCTTCAGGACCTGCAAAACATTCTGAACGAGGCGAGGCGCAGAACATTTCTGCCCCCAACTGAGGCCTCTCAGCAACCCTCCCACGGCTGCACACACTGCGAAGCCCGGTTTGTCTCCGAGTATACAGTCTTCACGTGCATGTTACTCGCGTGCGCAGAGACAAGGTTGACAGGTACATACCGGGAGACTTCGACCGCTCTCTGCACGCGAAGGACGGCATGCCTATCTGCGCGGCTTGCGGCAAGGAGTTCAAGCAGTGGAAGGGTCTGCGCTCTCTGGAGTTGGCGCAACGATGTACCATCTGCGGGTTCTGGACGCCGGATCACACTAAGGTCAAGAGCCATCTGCGCCAAGCGCACGTCAAAGCCTGGGCCAGAGACGGCCCTGCCTTCTCTCCAAAATGATCAAGGGTCATCCCTGTCCCTTCTGTCGGAAGACCGTGTGTGATAAACGCAAGCACCCGGAGCAATGCGTCATCCTTTTTCAGGTGTGTTTTGGCTGGCAGCGGGTGCACGGCACACATGAGACGGGCAACTCTCGCTCCGCCCCGAAACCTGACTCAGCGGTGACACGGTCTCTGCGTGCCTTCTTTAAGCGACCGCAGAAGGACGGCAGCAATCGCCCGGCAGTTGAGGAAAGCGCGCTGATCGCTTCTCGCCCAAGAGCAGACACGGAAGTTGGGCCCTCAACACATGTTCGCGCCATGCAAAACACTGGCAACACGTGCTATGTCAACGCCACTTTGCAATCACTTGTAGCTGTGTTGGGTGCAGACGATACCAGTGCTGAACTGGAGCCTCTACTCCACCACTGCTCAAACNCCATGCAAAACACTGGCAACACGTGCTATGTCAACGCCACTTTGCAATCACTTGTAGCTGTGTTGGGTGCAGACGATACCAGTGCTGAACTGGAGCCTCTACTCCACCACTGCTCAAACCACAACCAGGAGCAGCGGCCGCTCAATCCCACGGGCCTCTTTTCCCTCCGCTCGCTGATGCCACGCTGGAAGTTTGACGGGCGACAACAGGACGCTGCTGAATTCCTGACTTTTCTGCTACAAGGCAACACCGGCACGTTACAGCCGGTTGACTGGCCGGGTCGCACGGATGGCCTCCCGGAAGCTGAGGACCAAGGTCTCGCACCTCTTGTGTTGCCGCTGACCCGGGTCTGTGTCACACTACAGCAAGCATGCACCGCTTGGTACATCCATATTTACCAGAGGGCGCTGGCATGGGCCCCGGACATCTTGCCAATTGTCATTGCGCGCTGGACAGATGGCGTGAAGAACATTAGGCCGCTAGATTTGCGCCAGCGCCTCAGCCTCCCTACGTGGGGGCCCGCGCAGACCAGGGATTGGCACACTTTTGAGGTCAGATCAGGCGTATACCACATCGGAAACACCCTGAATGCAGGCCATTACAGACCTTTCTGGTTCCACCCAGGCCGGGGCGTGCTCCACGTCGGCGATGATGCATCCGGCCCAAACCTGCCTCGGCCTCGGATCGCAAGCAAGTAGCGGAGGGATGCTACCTCCTCTTTCTAGTCAAGTTGCAGTTACGCATAGTGGCACCGAGGGGTGCCTGTGCGTGGGAAGGCCGGACCCCACAACGGGCACCCCACGTCAAGGCCAAGCATGCTTTAGGCATGCGCAGGCCTGCCCGCAGCTTTGAGGCAAACGTGGTCGGCACAACTCCCCGCTCTCGCAAGACGCCCCCATGGCGCCACCGGCAGACCCGGGCTTTCTGTTGCACGAGGAGCAGTTGGCCTTGCTCCAGCTGCAAACCTCTCTGGTGTGACAGCTGTGAAGAGTGGTCTTTTTGCACAGCCGCCACCACTCTGCCTGTGCATAAAACAGTCTGCCCAAATGCGCCAGCTCTCCTGCACAGGCTTGCAGCGCATTTAGCGTGAGCTGCATATGACAAAGTCTGCCAAAGCCAATGCAGGTACTTCGACCGAGCCGCCACGGCCTCGCTGCTGACCCAACCGTGGTCCTGTCGTGGAGGTCTTTGATCCCTCTCGAGGTTTGACGGTCCCACTGGGATACGGAGCATCCGTTACAGGCAACCCTGTTCGGACGAGATGGGCACAAAGCCTCAAGTGCATGACGGCCCAAAGNTCTCGAGGTTTGACGGTCCCACTGGGATACGGAGCATCCGTTACAGGCAACCCTGTTCGGACGAGATGGGCACAAAGCCTCAAGTGCATGACGGCCCAAAGTGGTACGGTGCAGCATGGATCGGTTCCCAAGGGTTGCATTCTCCGACTTCTCGACCAATTACTTCTAGGTTTTCTTAGTTTTCAGACATGAGTCGATCACAGAGCCAGTTTCACACCAAAGTGAGTGCACATCGCGGCAATCGCCCGCTAAGTGCTGAGCCCGCTCGCACAGCGTCCAATTGAAANGTTTTCTTAGTTTTCAGACATGAGTCGATCACAGAGCCAGTTTCACACCAAAGTGAGTGCACATCGCGGCAATCGCCCGCTAAGTGCTGAGCCCGCTCGCACAGCGTCCAATTGAAAATAGTAGTAGTAGTAGTAGTAGGAGTAGGAGTAGGAGTAGTAGTAGGAGTAGTAGGAGTAGTAGGCGTAGCAGTAGCAGTAGAAGTATAGCAGTAGCAGTAGCAGTAGCAGTAGCAGTAGTAGTAGCAGTAGCAGTAGCAGTAGTAGTAGTAGTAGTAGTAGGAGGAGGAGGAGGAGGAGGAACCCAGCGTGCAGTTTTCGTAGTCGTAATGGTCGTAGTAGTTGTTCAAGCATAGTACAAATCACGACAACAAACGAGATGAGGCTACCAATTCTACATCTTCTTTCTTGCTGTCAAGGCCAGGAAGCCAAGGCCGCAAAGCTCGATGCCTTTGCAGCTCCAGAACCTTGCCCGCATTCATGCTTTGTTGTCTATTGGGGGCTTTCGCAGTCAGCTTTTTGCAGAACCCTGTTGCAAATCTCGAGGAGGGCGTGGAGCGCGCAAGCCCAGATGAGGCTCCGGTGCACGTTTGTGGATGTTTGTGTCCGAACATGTCGGGGAATTTCGCATTGTGAGGACCTTTGTCATGTTGCTGTAAGGACGCCCTTCCCCTACAACCATCTGACAGCATTGATTCAGGCAGCTAGGTACCCCCTCTTCCTCAGGGAGTTGGGAGCATGTTCAGGGTTTCGTCTTTGTCTCGTACATTGTGCCTGCCGTTCACACGCGCGTGGTCATTGCAGATTAGACTAGGTTCTGCCACTCTGCGTAGACTTATATATAGACTTGAAGCCTCCCTTCATGCTGCTGAAGATTTGAACTGGTCTCGCTGTCAGTGTTCTGCCGTCGAAGTTAAGGGACTGCCGCTGTGTTGCCTGAATTTGGTGCATTCGTATGTCCCGGCTTCCTATAAACACACCGATTCTCACGTCGGGGTGCAACCAGTTATTCACAGGGAATTGGCAACGCAGCAGCTTTCAATCCTTCTTGCAAGCCAGGCACCCAGGAAGCGCCGGCCGCGCAAGGCCAGCAAACTCATTCTACATGCAGTGGGCGAGACTTAAGGGCATAAAACTTGAGGAGCGTCTGCACATGGCGATGTAATCGTGGTTGTAGCAGGAAAATCTAAACTAAACCACGACTTCGGTTCGCCCCTGCGCTCACAGCGCAATGTTGGCGTGTGCCTTCGCTCGAAGGAGAAGCGTCTCCCAGAGGGCGTAGACGGTGCAAGCGGAGATGAGGCCCGCAATCGCCGACTCCAAAAGGCACCCTCCGCCCTTCGCTCCGAAGCGCCGCTCAGCTGAGAGGCGCCCAGGAAACGCCGGCCTCGAAAGCCCCGGGAGGCGCTTTCCACAGCGTGCGAGTTCCATGCGCATTTTTTTGCCTTCTGGACTCGCGCTGTGCCGCGAGCCGCCAGATGCCGCCAGGCAGATGCTGAGGAAGAGCAGTCGCAGGCTGCACATGCGCTGCATGTCTCGTTGTGGAGTTTGGATGTGGCAGGGCGACCGCGCGCCGAAGGGGCAGAGACGAGCCAGGACAGGGAGGGAAGGGCTCGGTCTCTCGAGCAGAAAGCATGGTCGGATTCGGAAAGGCCCAAAGAGAAAGCGGAGTTTGGCGAGGAGGAGGCTCCTTCTGAGGGGTTCGCCGGTTGTTGCTTTGGAGCTCTTGCCAAGAAGTCGCATCCCGCAGGAACCTGACGAGGCGTCTGTAGCCGTCCCTGTGCTGCACTGGGAAAGTGCTGAGTACTTCCCTCCCTCGACAGACGAGCTCGCCGCCTCGCTCTGCCGGTCTTAGCCGAGGCGTGGAAGCGCCTCCTCGCGGCGCGAGCCGAGGGCGAAGACTGGCGCCTGGCTTTCTCCCTGCAGCCCATGCTTCCGCAGGAACCAGGGACAAAGAGCGAGAGAGATCGGCTCATTTGAAAGATCTGCTCCGCCCATGAGCTCTGCTGCACCATGCACCGCCCCAGCGCATCTTGCGTCCTCTGGAACTCGCCAGACAAAAACCTGGTTGAGAGCTTTGGAGGTGGTGGTCCCACCCAATCCCTCAACGATGTCAGCGGGGGGGTGGTGGGCCCTGTGAGGGAGGTGCTGCCGATGTAGCGAGACTGGAAGAACAACAGGAGTGTGGGCCGTGGGCTGGGAAAGGAAGTTCTCGTCGTGCTATCCTTGTCGTTCTCTCGAGCCCGACTCCGACTCCGACTCCGACTCCACTTCAGTCCGTGTCGTTGTGGCTGTTGCCGGTGTGCTTCTCGGCCTGCTGGCCTGGCTCAGAAGCACATCGGGCAACTGCAGTAGAGCCGCCGGATGATGCATTGTCACCTGCCCATCTGCCATGTTCTGTTGCAGTTACCGGCACGTGGGCACAGGAGCTACGCCAGCTGGGCCCAGAAAGCTTCCTTGGCAAGAAGATGCCGGGCTGCAAGCAGCAGATCTTTTTGCATTCCTACAAATTGCACCGACGATTCACCAGCTCGACGGTCCACACATGGATCTGAAACTGAACCCGAACTTTTCCCAAGGAAAGAGCTGGGTGCACAGCCTTTGTTCAACCGCGAGGGCAAGGTGAACCTCCAGCGCGTCGCCCAGATGGTACTTGTAGTGCAGTGGCTTGAAATGATGTGCGAGGGCTCTTTGGTCGGACAAACAGGCATGTAGCAGGGCCTCCGCTGCAGGTTTCTCCTTGCCAGCTACAAGGCGTCAGAAAAGCGCCGTGCGGAAGACAAGGCTGGCTGCAGCCATGCACACTGCTTAACTCTACGAGTTCATGGCATCGGAGGAGTCCGACGTGTGCGCCCAGTGACTTCCGTGCTGCAGGATGCATCGAACCCTCACCATCCGTTCCTGCTCTGGTTAGTGAAGCAGGCCGAGCGCATTTCGCAAGAATTTGCCGAGGACTTTCGCCTCCGTGCCGATTATTTGGGAGTGGATTCTGTGCTGCGACTAGTGGAAAGAGGGGAAAGCACCTTGTTGTGTCCAGGAAACGGAACTCGCAGGAGTAGCTTTCAAGACCTTCTGCCTTCCATCATCGCAAGTTGCGAGGCTCGCCAGCTGCGGCTGCTGAGCAGCAGGGAGGTGAAGCGGGGGCAGATCCCCAAACACCGTCTGGAGCAGGACGGCTTCCTCTGTGAGTGTCATCGTCATGAGTACAGTTCCAGAGATGACGGAAGGGAGCGAGTGCTTGCCAGTAAGGCGAAGACGAGAGCAGTCCTTGGGTCATTTTTGACAATGTCTGTTCGATGCAGTCTGCAAGCTTGACATCATGTGTACATGTTGGCCAAGACGAGAGGATGTCAAGTAATTCAAAGAAGCAAACGGGCCAAGGAAGCTGCATGCATGTGTTGGTTGCGTCGGGCTCGTGGCAGGCGAAAACCAATGGCTACAGCCTCGCAGATGGAGCCAATTTGGCGCAGGCCCGGGATTGATGGCATGCTGTGTCGCAACTAGAACACTGAGAGCCAGCATATCGAACAGCCTGCCAGGCGTCCGACGATGAAGAGCGAAATCGTCAGAAGGAAGCCGAGCAGGAAAGGCTGGAGAAGCAGGCCAAAAGCCAAGATCAAGCTTTGTAGAAGAGGTATGAAGAGGTTTTGAATGAAGGCTTTTGCAAGTCAAAACATGCAGCCCAGCTCTGTTTCGGATTAAACCGCCTGCACAGGCAAATGAGCTGATGTATCGAACAAACCCACCGCCCCTCCCCCCTCCCCCCTTGCTGCTGTGTTGTCGATGGGTTGGATGCGCCGGAGGTGATGATGATGCTGTCTCTGTTTGCTGATGGAGCCCGCCTAGCCAGCTTTGGTTCCCCTCCGTTGCTGATTGGCCGCCTCGTCAGCTCTGTTTGCCTTCCGTTGCTGTGGTTGGATGTAATGGTGATGCTTGGAGCGCGCCTAGCCGCCTAGCCGCCTAGCCAGCTACGTATCGCTTCCTTTCCCCTGGCCCCGGCCCTCAAGTTCCGGGAGAGATTGCGAAGAGGCGAGCGCTGACATTCTGCACCGTGAAGTACCATTCCCAGAGCGAGAGCGAGTCTGCAGTGGGATCCTCGGTATGCGGGGCTGCAGGGCTTGAAGCTCGGAGCGTGCTGCCGTGCTGCCGATTGTCGCAATGGCACCAGTCGATCAACAGAGCCTGCATTTTAAGATGCTCTTCTCATGGCAGAGTTGTCGGTTTGCCCAGGTCAGTCCCTGGCTGAGTCATCCGAGCGCTTGCGGCAGCAGCTGCGAAACCAAGCGGAGCTGAGGAAGGCGAGCGGCTTGGCATGTGCGGCGCTTCGAGTTTCCGTGCATGACTTCATCAAAACTTACAAAGAGAACAACAGGGGCCCCCAACGCACGGACATGCCGCATCGCCAGGAAAGGATAAAAGCCCACTCCAGCAACGGCCAGGATCTGCAGTCAATGTTGCTTGGCCACATCTAGCTGCTTGTTAGACTTAGACCTGTTTGGAGACGGCGGAGAAGTTGCAGCTGACAGTCTGGTTGTCGCAGTGTTGTGGGGTCCAGCGACGAGAAAAGCAGCACTGACTTGTCTGACGTAAGGTCTTCAGTTCTCAGCGCACCATCCCTTTCGTTCGACTGGGTTGAGCCGGAGTCCGACGAGGCCCTTTTGATCCTTTCGCAGTACAGCCGCGATGAAGCAAGTACGACAGGAAAACAACCCCAACGGCACTTTGCAGGCCCGTCGCTGAGTCGCAGCAGTGGATTGTGAGTGCGAGCACGATGTGTAATGGTTTCCGCATTGCTGCCCTGTGGTCAGCGCGCGCACACGACCTCTGAAGGTTGATCTGCCTCCCAGCGCAAGGAGCTCCGAGTTGCGGCGCGAGTTGCTTCGGGAGACCATCCAGCGCTCCTCAGCCCGCATGTGTCGTGCGGCACTCCCGCGACAGCCGAAATCGCTTGGCAGGTTCTGTATCCTTCAAGCAGGCCGAAGTTCTCAGTTCAAAGGCCGGCATTTCTGATCCATGGCGCGCCGCAATGTGTTTTGTGCATGCGACATCCCAAACAAGACAGGCCAATCGTGCATTGTCCGCATCGCTGTCGGCATCCAGTGCAAAGTCCTCCCGGCTGGCGGAGGTGAGGGCAGTACTGAACAGCCTTTGTCCAAACGGAGTGGGTCCAAGGCGGACAAGCTGGCGGACAAGCTGGCGGAAAAGCTCAAAGCGAAGTCCAAGGAAGGTGCCGGCCAGGGCAGGGAAGGCTCTAAGAGTCTAAGACTCTGTCTGGACCTGCTTGTTTTTTCCTTTTCCCCCGCTTTTGTAGCAGGCGATAAGAGCCCCTGACACTTCAAGCCTAACACATCGATAATGCCTGAAAGACTAAGTCATCCAGAGTTTTGCTTGGAGCTGCAGCTCAAAACTGTCTTGAAGGTCCGTCTCTGCTCCTGTGTTCCGTTTCTATCGAATTGGGTTTCCAGGCTACCTTTAAATTCTTATGACTCTGTTCCCTTGCTCGTCCAGTTGGTCGTTTGCATGGGTGGCACTGTCTCTTCTCCTTGGACTACTGTATCGAGTCTTCAACACGATGCTCAAGTCAGTCCCCATGAATCCGGTCTCACCGAGTGCCCAAGTCTGCCGAAACAAAGCGGTTTCGCACAAGTGCGTCATGTTGCATAGTGGAGACATGTGGAGACGAAAAGTTGGCTAGGTGGAATCTTGCGTAAGAAATGCTCTCCGGGGCGTGACTGTTCCCGGCCCTGCATGGCGCGGGGGGGGAGGGGGTTCGTCTTCGCATGACATGCCCGGACATGGGTGCACCAATCGCAACAGGCAACCCCCCAAAAAAAGTCCGGCAGTGCACAGGGGAATGCCGAACTGGTATTGCGTGATACTTCTGCCATGGTTGTGGCCGCATTGATAATCCAGATGGATGCCTTTTGACAGTCTTCATGACAAACCGAATTTTCGCTCCAAACTGAAGAAGGCAATTCTCCGGTGCATCCACAGGGTGAAGGACTGCGGGCTGTGGTTCCATCATGGCTGACTTTTATTTCGGATCTTGTGGAAGAGCAGTTGCGGAGGCGACCCGGCAGGTTTGACCTTTTGACCCCCCGCAAACCGCAAGGATCAGCTACAGCGGCGGCCGCGATGACGCTGCCACAAGGAGGGCACCGAGAGTGTGCTTTCAGCATGCAGCGCTAGACATTGCTGGCCTTTCGAAGAGCAGCCCTGGAACAGTCCTGCGAATATGCGAATACGCTAAAGAACATCTTGTTTGCAAATGCCTGGTCTTGTATGTACTGAGGAAATTGTGAAGCGTTTTTCTTAATTGGCTAGCCGGGGGTAGATGGTGGCACAAAGCCCCCCTGAAGTGCCTTTGCTTTCATCCGACGGCATTCAATTATTGTGTGTGTGCTCACTGGCATGTACGTACATCAAATGCAGACGCCTTCACCCAAGCTCTGAGAACTCTAGAATTCTAGAACTCCAACAGTGCCGTCGACCAGGAGCAGGCAACTTAGCAGAAGCATCAGGACGCCCTAGCCCGTTTATGCTTTTTTGCTTTTCATGGTGAGATTAATGGATGCCGGCAGTTGCAGGGGGCTTTGGCTCCGCAGAAGTTGATCTGACGAGCAGTGATGCGTCAGTTCTTTGGATCCAGGTTTTTAGCTCATCTTCGGATACGTGGCACATGGGCCATGCTCATGAGTTATCGCGATGTACAGCTTGATTTCAGTGCAGATATGTGCGGATGAGTTCCAGACGTCTTCGGTTAGGCCCAGCTGTGGAGACCTCCACCACGGCAGACTCTATCCCAGCAGAAGCATCAGGATACCTGGCTTGGTTTATTGCCTCCCGTGATAGGAAACGTACGTCGTGTATGTGCCAAATATGAGAATGATGTGATGTGCAGCTCGGCATGAGCGCAGAGCAACTCCAGATGCATTCAGCTAGGTCCAGCTGTGGAGACCTCCTTCAAAGAGCGCTGTATCCCCGCAGCAGCATCAGGACACCTGGCCTGTTTTTCGCTTCCTATGCTGGTTAGATCACAGGGCATGCTCAGTTGCAGGGTGTTGCGTGCGTTGACATACATTTGACATGCAGTGCTGCATCAACTCTTTGCATTCAGGTTGTTAGCTCATCTCCGGATACGTGGTATATGGGTGCTGCATTTGAGTTCTAACGATGTACAGCTTGATTTCAGTGCAGATATGTGTGGATGAGTTCCCGACGTCTTCGGTTAGGCCCAGCTGTGGAGACCTCCGCCGCGGCGGGCTCTCTCCCAGCAGAAGCATCAGGACACCTGGCTTGGTTCATTGCCTCCCAAACTGGTGAGATTTGTAGGGGATGCCGCCAGACGCAGGCTGTTGAGTGCTTTGACATCGTGTCATCTCCGGATACGTTGTACCCGATATGTACAGCAAGTAAAGACTGATCGTAATGTGCGGCTTGGCGTGAGTGTGCAGAAGACCTCCAGACATGTTCGGTTAGGCCGAGCTGTGGAGACCGCCGCTGCAGAGGGCTCTATCCCAGCGGAAGGATCGGGATACCTGGCCTGCATATTGCCTGCTACCCTGGTGAGATTATAGTTGGTTCTGCCAGACGCAGGGCCGCTGAGTGCATTGACATAGATTTGACATGGCTGCATGAACTCTGTCAATTCAGATTGTTAAAGGTCGTTTTCGGATACGTCGTTTATGGGCTACACAAGTGAGTTTCACGATGTGCAGTGTGACTGAGTGCAGAAGACTTCCGGATGTATTCCGCTAGGCCCAGCTGGGGAGACCTCCGCCGCGGAGGCCTCCATCCTGGAAGGAGCAGCAGGATATCGGGCCTGTTTGATGCCACGTGCTGGGCGGGTCTTCCGGTATCTTGTTGCATGAGAAGTATTGCATGCAGCCCGACTTGATTTTGCC
The DNA here is from genome assembly GCA_003297005.1 of Symbiodinium sp. clade A Y106. Taxonomy (NCBI): domain Eukaryota; class Dinophyceae; order Suessiales; family Symbiodiniaceae; genus Symbiodinium; species Symbiodinium sp. clade A. Next base: position 18,552 of record BGNK01005357.1, read on the forward strand.
GAGCAAGATTGAGGCACCAGGGACGAAGGTCTTGCGAGTTTGGGGAAGCGCTTGGTTGCCAGGCTTCAATTTTGGACACATGTGCCCAAACTTGACACGAAGTGAGTCCGCTAAGCATTGTATTCCGTTCGCAGAAGCTTGCCTCCGCAGACCGGTCCATGGTCATTTCTGCACTAGGTTCGGGAGAGGCGTAAAATTTCATGGGCAACCTCAATTTCGGTATTTCGTGGTGGCCAGGAGACCTGGAGATCAGCGCGACTTTGCCCTTTGAAGTCGATCTGGAGCCAGGCCGTGCTGTACATGGGTTGCTTGCACAGACAGCTCGCGAACAAACCCGCCAGTAGTGCCCTAAAAACTTTTGCTCGTTCGACACGATGATTTTTAGCCAGGGCCTTGTGTTTGAAGGTTTTGCTCTGAGATGCCCCTGTGTTGTGACACTGCTGTCCAACAGGTGCGCAGGCGGCGCAACATGGCCGCAAGGATGTTTAGTTTCAACTTGCAGCATGTGTTTTAGGACGCAGCAATTAAACCTGTTTGCTGCGTTTCTTGGACGGGCGCGGCGCACCGTCTCATACAGAAAGTCCTTACCTACTGGTACCGCACTGTGGTAGTGCCAGCCTAGAAATAGCTGATAACTAAGCGCCTTCAGTCTTTGCATGCCTCTCAGGCCAACAGATGCAGGCACGATCTTGGGCGTTGGCTAGTGGGGACTGGACGCAACTGCACAACTGTTGCATCGCAGACATCTCTGCGACCCTCCCCTTCGACGTTGTGCTGGGTGAGGTGGAGGCTCCAGCAAACGACGAGGCTCACTCACTGCCAGCCGCTGCTCCCAGCTGCCTCGGAACATCTGCGATACCCCCAAAGGCTGGTGACGAGATGCAGGAACGTGCGGATCAAGCACAACCACCCGTGCCTACAGAGGCACTCTCACTCTCGTTTTGCATATGGCCGAAGGACAGTGTCGAGGATGTGGCTCCAATGCGTTCTCGCTTGAGGCGAGTGGCGCTCTCTTGGAGGCCGAGGACCAGACAAACACCTCCAGCGAGGCAAGGGAAGCACAAGGAAGTTTCCGGATCCCCCCAGCCTGCAGCCTGTCAACGAGGAGGATGCGGAAGACTTGCCGGCCGGCACCCGAAAGGACCCCACTGCTTGCCAAAGAGAACAACCGGACTTTCCGAGGCCGCGCAGCGCCGGGAGCGCGCCTGGCTCCGGCACCTGAAGCAGAAACGCCGCGAGGAGGAGCCCGGAGCCCTTCGTCGTTTTCGAGCTTTTGTCAAGGTCCCGGGGCCTTTGACATCACAGCGCAAGAGACGAAGCTCCTCTAAGATGTCCGCTAGAAACGGGGTCACATTGATGTTTGGCTGGTGCTACGAGGATGATTTCCAGCACCCATTCTTCAGGAAGTAAGTTTTCTTGAACTGGGATCCTCCGTCAAGCACGGGTGCTCAGCGCTACTCCCAAGTGGTCTCAGTCGCAACCGGGGCCCGGAGGAATGTTGAGAACAGTGCCAAGGTCATCTCTCAACTCGAGCTCACACGGACATGTGGCTAAGGGTCACCATGAGTCTCTCGGTGCTGTTCCTGGTAATGGTCCCTTCTGGTTTCGGTGCAGGACAAAGAGAATCAGAAGGTGCAGAAGTCCAAAGCCAAGGCGAGCCTTGTTCCTGGCACATGACTGCATGCTGCTGTGTTTTCCTTGACAGCTGCTTTCCTGAGTCGGCACAGCGGAAGAGACCGGATCCGACTTGGGTGAAGGCGGGCCGCGGCAAAATGACATCAGCGGAGGACGAGGAGGACGAACTCTTCCTTGGCAATCGAGGGTATTTTGACAAGCAAGAGGGGATCTGAAGCTTGCGAGTTGTGAATCCTGAACTCCAAGGCGGTGAGGTTGAAATAGCTTGACACCTTTCTGCTCAGTTTGTTTCCTCAGTTCACTTCCAAAGGAGTCAACGGAGCATGTGCCTGTGGCGTGCCAAGGAACAGGCAGCGTGGTGACAGAAACAGGCCGGGCACTTCGAATAAGCCGTCGCTTGAAGCCTGTTGACGTCGTCCATGGCTTGTCCAGTTAATCAGGACATTGTTGGAGGTGAGGTATGACCTTTGAACTCGGGAGAACACGGGTTGAAAAGAACGTCAAGCGGAGCTCAATCCCTTGTACGACCCGCGAGGCCAAACCTGCTGCTGGGCGCCCGCGTTCCCAGAAGGCAAGTCTGACCGGTACTGGTCTCGAGCTGTGAGAGCCTCAGATCTGGTCTCCAGGCGTGCAAGCGCCCTGGACTCCCTGGACTCGAATAATGCTAGTGGCTGCTTCTCCCACCAATGTTACACGTCATCTTGTCCAGGGTTTAGGGGTTTGGGTTTAGGGTTTAGGGTTTTTTTTGGTTCAGGGTTGAGAGTTATAGGGGTTGGGGTTTAGGGTTTTAGGGTTTAGTGTTTTAGGGTTAAGCTTCAAGGCTTCAAGATTTAAAACTTTAGGGTTTAGGGATGCGCATCGGTTTAGGGCTTTTGGTTTAGGGCCAAGTTTAGGGGCTTGGGTTTAAGGATGACAGTATACGGTAGGGTTTAGCGGTGCGCCCGGCCCGCGCATCGCTTTAGGGTTTACGGGTTTGGGTTTAGGGTCAAGTGTTCAGCGCTTAGGGTTGTAGGGTTTTAGGGTTTTATGGTTTCAGGGTTTAGGGTTTTCGGGTTGTTTAGAGTTCGCGCGCGGCGAGCGCATCGGTTTAGGGTTTGGAGGGTTTAGGGGTTGGGGCAGTAAGTGATGATGATGATGATCATCATCATGTCAATGCCATCAGCATCAGGCTGAGCCCATGGAGCTGAGGACTAGATTGGACATCGTGGACAGCGTCTCTGATCCACGGTTTCCTCCATGAAGAACCGGGTCGGGACACTGCTCCCCTGTTTTCAATGACATGCAGATCCGACATCCGGGCAATTGAGAGCAGGGCATCCACACGTCAAAGACTGTGCTGGTGGTGCTCTGCGAAGGATTGAAAAATCGAGAGAAGCTCATCGCATGTGCATGCCGTCGAGTGCAGCATAGAGCTGTCCCGAAGAAAAATCGTTGAGTCAATGAGTTGCCCTGGCCTATTCTCAGGTCTGCGCTCTTCGACATGCTCTCAGCGATGAAGTGCTGGCACTTTGCTGCTGGGTGTCTCACGCAAACTCGGGGTTGGTGTGTTTGCTCCTGGGGAAAGCCCTTGGTGCCCTGCATCCTACAGTGATGAATTGAGTCCATAAGCAGATCGTGCACACTGCAGGGGCCCCCTGTCGCTGGGCTATCCTGCGCTCTTAGGCAGGGGAGGGCAATTCGTGCACCGCCGCACGGACTACAGCGCTTGGCCTGTCGCAAGAACTCTATTTGCATGTGCATGAACTTGCACAGTTGCTGCAGCAACTGCAGTCGAGAGCACTCTTTCTCATCTGCAGGCTGCGGCTCAAGACGGTCTGAGGCCCCTAACGCTTGTAACTGCCGGGGTCCCCTGCACCGGGCATCATGGGCGGAGATGGCGGCCAGGCCCGCAAGCAGGGCTAGGGGGTGGGGATGCAGAGAATGAAGACAGGCGGGGTGAACCTGAAGCCTAAAGAGATCTCAAGTTCAAGAACCCTTCGTTGCAGGTTATCGATCGGGCCACCATGGTCAAGACCAAGGGATGGGGCCTGACGAAGGCGCCTTTCCACAGCCACACCCCTCCGTGGCTTCACTTCCACAGCCTTGCGAGAAGAGTCTCTGCACTCCCAAGCCCTTGCAACTCCCAAGTTCGTAGTTCTGCAGCTTTGTGCAGGCCAGTGGGGACAGATACGCCGTGGTCCCAGAATGGAAGGCGAGCCTGTTGTCCGAACTTTCGCGTGCATTTTCGTTGGTTCAGAAGCAAGCGAACACGAGGGCCATGTCGAAGAAGAGGATCGGGGAAGGGCGAGGAGGGGGGTGGGAGAAACATCCTCACGAACAAACACGTGGGTATGCCTCGCCGTTAAAGGAGCACGGAATTAGAGAGAGTGTGGTATCTTTCACAGGTCAACACATCCGAAGCTTAGTGCCTTGGTGCCACCTCGAAGACAACGAGGGAAGGGAGGAGCTACCAACCAAGGCGGCTTCGCTCGGCGAGATGAACAGCTACATGCAGATGGTCTTTGAGGACCCGGGCTTGGGGGCCCTGGCATGTTTCCGGACGCTCTTCGGAGGACCGTGGGCTGGGCAACCTCGAGAGGTGCGCAGAGACTTGCGCATGCAGCTTTCTGGCTCCCACTTAAGCCGACTCCTTCCAGGCATGTCCTTGAGTTGGGCTTGTAAGTCCGCAAATGTTGTCTTCTGGTGCGCTCCGCTTCGCACACCACGAAGCATCACTTCACAGCAGTGCTTCCAGGCACCGAGTTCGCATGACCACCTGCATGATTTCTCAGCAGGCAGGTTGGGATTTTTCTGGAATGAGCTTTTTGCCATGCGACTCGCCGCGAGCACGGCGGTTTTGTCCTTTGCCTTGCAAAGTAATTTCATCTGAATTTAGAATCTAGGCAATGTGGCTAGTTGTAGTTAGGATCGGCTCAGGCTCTCCGCGACCCGGTGGTGGCCCCCAGCCCAGTCGTGCAGACAAAGCTACGCAACATGGAGTCATGGACTCGCTACGACGATGTGTGCCAGAGCTTCCGCTTGCATAAGGGTGTCTTTAGCCGTGCAGTTTTGTGGCATTTCTTCGCACGTGTCGAGGCGTGCAAACTTGGAAATCTCTACAACAAAGAGGCCCGTCAAGCACGCTGAGCCTAAAGCACAGACTTCAGTGCCAGAACGCTTCCTTGCCCTGGAACTGGAACATCTATTGCGGAGACTGACTTGATAACAGGCGGCTAAGCCAGTCATGTTCGAAGAGGCCAGATACTGCGGGGTCTTCCTGTCAGGCCGTGATTGCAGCTCTGCTGAATCGGAAGATGCCGGACGACCTCTCCCACATCCGTGGATTAAAGGACCGGAAGTAGTGTGTGGTTGCCAAGCGCTTCAATTCCTTTCAGTTGCCGCGACACGATAGTTCACAGTTCAAGGAAGGCAGCAATGAAGCAGCATGGCTAGACCGAAGAGATGATCTTGTAGAGTGGTAGTAGCACTGGTAGGGGTACCTGGCAATGGTCACAGTAGCGGAAGCAGTCGTCGTCCTCGTCCTTGACCATGGGCTCTCAATGAGATGAACCTTGCAGGATGTGAAGCAGCCGGGCACTCAGACTTGGGCACTGCCGAGAGCTGCTGCTTTTGTTGGCGCTTGTCCAACTTATCTGTTGACAGTGGAAGTTTTCTATGAATCTTGACTTCACTCCACCGCCACCAACGCCACTACTACCATGTCGGACCGACGACGACAGTACTATGACGACAAAGACGACCTGGCCTCGTTCTCCGCGCATGCAGGAACACGAGAAAAGAGATTGAGAAGGGAGACCCCGAGTCTGACTGAGTCACGGCTTACAGCATTTCGTTAAAGATACCGACGGAAGCATGCCTATGAGGATGACCTATGACGATGATGATGATGATGAGGATGATGATGATGATGAAGATCCTAATGATTATGATGGGGATGACGATGGGGCATCTTCATGCAGTACTTGCCAGTGTACTTACCGTTTTGAACAATTCCACCGCTTGTGCAGCCGTTGTCGAGGTAATGAAACAGAAAGAACTGGAATACCCACAAGGAGCCAGACATGTCAGGTGCGTTATCACGTGGGCCGAAGCGGAGAAGGAAGAGGGAGAGAAGCGAATGGCTGAAGCCTCAGAGGTTGAGAAATGCAAAAGCGCCGAAACACCGAAACACCTTTTGAGTGTATAGTGTTGTGTTGGATATGTGTTGTTTGTATCACATATGATACGGGGATATATGGGGCTTTCTAGGGCGTTTCTCCTCCGTCTTTTGAGGTGTGTCCGGTCTCCAGAGAAGACTTGGACTCTGGCAGCAGCCGTGCGGCCTGGCGCCTCAGAGGGGAGCAGGGGAGCCCGAGCGGGAGCCCAGGGGAGCGCTGGAAGCTGGGTTCCGCTGGAGAGAGAGGAAGGAAGTCTCCTAAGCCCATGCTCATCGCTTGTGGAGCGCTGTGCCGAGGTGCTCCTTTGGCCGAGTGGAGCCGTGATTGGAGCGAAGAGCCTGAAGGAGATGAAGATGAAGGCTTGCGGCTGTCCTGGAAAATTGCTTCCATTAGAGCACGTGCAGCCGAATGTCACATTTTGCGTTTTTGTGTATGTTTGAGGGTTTCGAAGTAGCTCCTCGCGCTGTCTGTTGGTTTCTCAAACTCTCACGGCAAGACTTTGCTCACATTTTCGCCTCTCCGGAGACGGCGTGAACGTAGCACCACTGCCATCGGTCTTTAGAAGCTCGGCAACCTTGCCTACTCAGCAGCTGAAGCCTAAGACCTCTTACGCACTCGTCGGTAAGCTTCAGAGAAGAGAAACTTCGGTGCTCGCCGTTCCGAGGAGTGCCCTTTGACCTCCAAGCCCTTCGACGCTGACAAGGATCGGGTTTTGTCTGCAAGCTGTTTCATGCACAGGCTTCAAGCTACTGTCAGTGATTGCACGACTACGCGCTGAGGACGTCATTCCGCTGGCTCCAGATGGTGAGGCCCTGGCAGTTACTTTACTACTTCGAGTAGCAGCAAAACCAAGCACTAGAAGTCTTACTATGAGATGTTGAAGACTTTGAAAGAGATATACCAGTAACAATCGCCGCAGCACGACCATCGCAAACATGGCTGTCATCGTCATCTGACCATGATTGTCACTGTTACAGCGATTTGCTCCGCTGCTGTTGCTACTGCTGCTGCCGCTGCCGCTGCCGCTGCCGCTGCCGCTGCTGCTGCTGCTGCAAACAAACTGCTACCGCTGCTGCAAACAACTACTTCTACCGCTGCTGCTGCTGCTGCTACTGCTGCTACTACTACTACCACTACTACTACTACTACTACTACTACTACTACTACTACTACTAACCATACTACTACTACGACGACGACGACTACTACTACTGCTACAACTGCTGCTGCTGCTACGACGACGACGACTACTACTACTGCTACTACCACCACTACCACTACTCCTGCCACGACCACTCCCACTCCCATTGCCACTGCCACCACCACTACCTCTACTTCTACCTCTATCTCTACCTTTACCACTATCTCCGCCACTACCTCTGCCACTGCCAGCTGCCGCGGCCACCGCCACCGCCACTGCCGCTGCCACTGCCACTGCCACTACCACTGCCACTACGACGACGACGGCTGCTCCCACTACCATTTTAATTATTAATGCCATCTTTATTGCGAATCTGCAAACCAGGATTGATGCGATGTGGCAGCATTGACAACAATCAGAACAACAGTTGCTCCACGAGAGCCGCTTCCTGTTGGCTTCAGTTTTCAGTTGAGAGGAGCTTCTGAAGCTCCGGGAACGCTTACCCACGAAGAAGCGAAAAGCTCAGGCAGGGGCTTGGGCGAGGTTCGGATGTCAGATCAAGGAATCAAGAGCAGCTGCAGCTCATCTTGACAGGCTGTGGCAGCTCCGGCCGAGGAAGAGGAGGCCTTCGAGAGTTACGATTCAGTTTTTCTCTTTTTGAACAACTCCGTGCAGGGTAGCTTCGCAATGCTGCAGATGTCATTCGACGCCTTCTGGCTTCCGTGCGCGCGCCCAGGAAGAAGCTTCGAAGCCAGAGGCCACGAGAGATCTTATGCAATCTCGAGTCCCTCTGCAGCCTTGCAGCCTGCCAGCCTGCAGGCCAAAAGTCAGAAGGATGCCACAAAAGATAGCGAAGTATACAAAAAGCTATTCACAAAGGACGACCGTCGAAATGCCTTCGTGTTTGCATTCGGAGGAACTGACAAGCTGCATGACCGAGCAGTGCATATCGACGCTAGACAGAGAAGTTTTCCAGGACCGCGACGGCCTGGGAGGCGCCGGAGACGCTTCGGTTGCTGAGCGGAGATGTCTCTCTTTGCATCGACTTACAGCTCACTTCGGGGTCCGGATTCGGGATCGGAGCGCTTCGCAAGCTTCGTTCCAATGCCTCTTTCGTGGCAGGTGTGCGCGATGCCTTCGGAACGCCCATCTACAATCGTGGCGCCAGATGCATATAGGCCTGCGCCTACTCTAAGGAACAGAGTATTTTTTTGGAGTGCGGTCGACGGAGTGGGGTGTGGCAATGTAGCTCAGGTAGGTACTAGTTGGTGAAAAAGCCGCATTCCCAACATTGTATGGGATCTCCGCACCTGTACATACACGGTTTCACCAAAATCAGCTCGCAGGGCTCCAGCTTACTCTGAGCAAGGAAAACGGTGCGAATGTTTGTTTGTCCTTATCTCCTGCAGGTTTTCGATCTCTTTCGATCTCCGAAGGCCGCCTAGGCGGTCGTTGTGCTAGATTCGACAGTTGTGGCTGCGACCATCTCGCGGTTGGTTTACATGACGACCTTGTCCGTGCCGCTAGGGAAGACTTGGTCGGAGTCGTGATCCATCACAAGCCTTTGCTCCGTGCGGGCGATGTCACATGTCACAGGCGGCGCGGCCTGAATTTGTTTCGACACCTGCTCGCGGCGTGACAGTCCACGGACGACAGTGATGGATGCCTGGCAGACGGGTGAGGATCTCGGAAACAAGAAGCCTTGGGGTTGCCAGTGGAGCGGAGTGATCAGTATTCACCTAGTCGGCAAAGCCCTCGGGCTCATCCAGGCATCGGAAAACACCAAACGAGCTTTACCTGAATGCAGCAAATGCCAAGGCAACTTACTAGGTGTTGATGGCCTCTAAAGACTGTGGCGAAGGTGTCCCGACATGCAACTCCTGTATAGTTTTGGCGCCCTAGCTGCTTGTTGGTCACACAAACCTAGGTTGGTTAAGGGCCCTTTGTGTTGCATGAACTTCGCAAGTTTCGATCATCTGTAGCTTTGGGCCCGAGACCCCAACAGCTCACAGGTTTACGTTTAGCTTACGTTTACCTCCTGCCGTGACCTTTCTGACTACCGAAGTGAGCGAGGGTCAGCGGTGTTTTACTCTACGTTTCATTGTTGCTATGGAGGGTCTCTCCACGCCTTCTCAGTGAGATGCACTGTTGTTTCAGATTATGGGGATATTAACCGTTAATTATTAACCTTCGGGACCCCTTTCTTGGTTTCCCACATTTTACTCCTGCTCAGGTGCTTCTGAGTCTGCATAGATCACTTGCTAAACCCATCGTCATAGACGGTGGAGTATTCCGGTCGCACTTGAGCAGTTCTAAACACCTGTTTACTCGGTTTCGAGATGTACTTCGGCCGCACCGGCTGCCGCTACATCTTCGCAAGGAACCCTCCCCTGACCCCTTTGATCCCGTGTCGCTGGTCCAGCCGTTAGTGCGGGCGTGGGCCGCGAGCCCTGGGGCGATCCGGGGCCGCTTTCGCGCGGGAAGCTGCACAGAGGCCAGGCCGGGACAGAATCAAAAGCAACACAATATATATATATATATATATATATATATATATACATATATTTATGCATAATATAAAATATATGTATATGTATATGTATATGTATACGTATACGTATACGTATACGTATACGTATATGTATATGTATATGTATATGTATATGTGTATATGTATATATGTATATGTACATGTATATGTATATGTATATGTGTATGTGTATTTATATGTATATGCATATGTACGTGTATACGTGTATGCGTGTATTTATGTGTATGTGTATATTTGTACATGTGTATATGTGTATGTGTATCTGTGTATCTGTGTATCTGTGTATCTGTGTATATATGTATATGTGTATATGTGTATATGTGTATATGTGTATATGTGTATATGTGTATATGTGTATATGTCTACAAGTCTACAAGTGTACAAGCGTGCATGTGTACATGTGTACATGTGTATATGTGTATATGTGTATATGTGTATAGGTGTATATGTATATGTATATGTGCATGTATACATACACACATATACGTATAGGTTTTTGTCATAACACATACATACATACATGCATACATACATACATACAGCCGATAGCGGGGTGGGTGTGTGTGTGTGTGTGCGGGTGTGTGTGTGTGTGTGTGTGCGGCAGTCTGGGCGAAATAGTTTGACCCCGT
>BGNK01005357.1:28755-39728 GCA_003297005.1 Symbiodinium sp. clade A Y106
GGGTTGTTGTGCTCTGTTCTCGGGGGGGGGGGTTGGTTTCGGTCAGTTCTGTTTTCTTACGCATTGATGTCTAGTGCGCCCTCTGCTGTGCAGGCTTCTGCAAGCCACCAGAGCTGTCAGTGCATGCAGCGGCCAGTGTAGTAGTCGTTGTAGTACAGTTGTAGTGGTCCTCCTCGTAGTACTAGTAGTAGTAGGAGTAGTAGCAGGTAGTAGTAGTCGTAGTAGTAGTAGTGGTCGTAGGAGAGGTAGTAGTACTAGTAGTAGTAGCAATAGTAGTAGTAGTAGTAGTAGTAGTAGTAGTAGTAGTAATAGGAGTAGTAGTAGTAGTAGTAGTAGTAATAGTAATAGTAGTAGTAGTAGAAGTAGTAGTAGTAGTAAGAATAGTAGGAGTAGTGGCCGTAGGAGTAGCAGTAGGTAGTAGTAGTCGTAGTAGTGGTAGTGGTCGTAGGAGTAGCAGTAGCAGTAGCAGTAGCAGTAGCAGTAGCAGTAGTAGTAGTAGTAGTAGTAGCAGTAGTAGTATAGTAGTAGTAGTAGTAGTAGTAGTAGTAGTAGTAGTAGTAGTAGTAGTAGTAGTAGTAGTGGTAGTCGTACATCTCATCAAAAACTTGCGCCAGCCTGCGCACAAAGCCGACGTCTATCGCTACGTCTACCACTACCACCATGGTGGCCTATACCTCGACATCAAGATTGCATTGCGCATCCCGTTCTCCCTCTGCTGTCTAGTATGGCCAGCGAATGGGACCAGGTCCAAGTTCAACGCAGTTCAGAACTTGGACACAACCATGAAGGAGAGCCGGGGGCACTGCCCAAAGAATACATGATCATGGCCATCGGCGTCAAGGGCGACCATATCTTCCAGGGCATCATCTATGGTCAGCCTCGCCATCCCCTCATGTTGGCCGCTATCAACCACGCCTTCAGCAAGTCGATTTTGAGCAAGGTGGCCAACCTCGAGTACATGATCTTTTGCAAGGAGCTCTGGCGGCTCCTGGGCCAGGACCTCGGACGTCCCCCTCAACATGGCTCGAACCAGAGCAAGCGCTACGGCCCGATCTACCTTCTTCAGGAGCAACATTCCATGGACCTCAAGCGATCGAAAGATCTCAACAATGATGGCCACTACTTCGAGACCAAGCGGGGCATGAGTGTTGCATATACCCGATGCTGGAACTGGCAGAAAGGGTTTCGCGGGGACCCACGATCACACCAGCGCATGGAGAACATCCTCCTGCAGAGTGTCCCCCCCGGCTGTCTCGGAGTCATTGAAGCGGGAGACGCGGCATCTGCCTCGCCACGCCCTCCTGGGGGCACTGCCCAACAACTCGGGCAAAAGAGTCGGGGACTCAAGTCCTGCACAGTCTTGACCGCATTATGCAAGCCATCGACCAGGAGCCCCAATATCAGGGCCTTACGGCGGAATTCGTCCTCCGCACTATTCCTGACTGGCTCTCTTGCAGATTCTGCTTGCGACGCGGAAACAGGCTCAAGATCCCCAATGAGATGGGCGTGACCAATCACTTTGCGCAGAGTCGCCACAACAACACTGATGTGGATACAGAGGCGGCTGCGGCCTCCTCAGAGAGACCAAGTATGTGGTCAACACAGAACCGGGTGGAGGCTAACCCACCCCCTCCGGAGCCAGTGCAAGATGCTCCACCGTATGGGTCCCCACAGCAGCGGTGGCAGGAGTGCGGTTTGGGCTCGGTTTACCACCCATTCCTGCGCAGCTCACCGAGCACACTGTGGGACACCGTCCATTCCAGATGACCCCAGGACAAGGGGCCCACGGTGGCGGCAGCCGCAGCGACTCCTATCACGCCGGCTTCCGTGGCTCACTACTCCCGACCAACCCATTTCGGCGACGAGCACAACTACTACAGTGGGCACATCAACCAGAAACTCCGCCCCCAGTGTCTCCCCTGACCCATGTGGCCCCCACATCTCCGCCTGTCACAGAGACTCTGGCTCCGGACCAACCCATGTCGGAGGATACACCAGTGCCAGAAACTCCGCCCCCGGCGTCCTCTCCAGCTCCCGGCAACGACCATTGTTGATGCACCCTCATCCAGAGGAGATGTCAAGTACAAAGGACCGGTAGAGACTGCAACCTTGGTCAGCTACATGGTCAATCCCTCCCCTGAGGAAGAAGAGGCAGCCCTGCCAAAGCGGGACAGGATTGTGCAAATTTGCCAGTCCGACCACATGCTTGAATGGCTTCATGCTCTGGCCACGATCACGGTCATGAAAGAGCCGGCTATCACAGGAGGCCTCACTGCTACGGAGCAGATCCTCATGTGGAAGCACCGTGTCACCAGCTTCAGCAATGTCCCTTGGATTTTTGCTCCGATCCAGCAGACCGCCGCGGACAAAACGCAACATGGGCCGATGTCACGGCGGCCAAACTCGTGGTCGGGGCCACGGGCCAGCTCACTCTCTCTATTGGAGAGGGAGACTGCTATGTGGAACTTAAGACCTCCACGGTCTTTTACGGCATCATCCACTCGCTTTTCTCGCGTATGTGGGATCACAGAGAAATGAGCGAAATTCTCGAGACGGACGAGAACTTCGAGGTCGTGGCCTCAACTTTGAAGTGCATCTACGACCAAACATGCCGGAAGTGTGGAAGCGACAACCGCGTCATCTTCTACCAGCACAAAGAAGGCCGCACACAGCGCAAGCTCAGAATTGAGCATGGAAAAGGTGATACTCCGGCCTACCTTGGGAATCGTCAAAAGGAGCAAAAGCGGATGGGGGACGCGCAGTCGTCTCAGACAGACAAACGCCTCCGCGAAGGAGGTTCTGGCTATGACGACTCTCGGAGGTCAGAGCGCGGACGGTGGAGCCGTGGCAAGATGACTCCGGCTCGCGCTCCAGCGGCAGCCGGCAATGGCGCCACTGCACAGACGGGGCCACGGGCCGCTATTTTTACCCCCGCAGCTCCTGTCGGACGGGGTCAAGGACCAACAATGTCCAACTCCGACAGGCTCTTCCGAGATCACCTTGAGAGTGGTCATTTTGCGCTGCCGACGCCACTCTGCCAGTGCATAAAAACAGCTTATTCAGCAGTCAGCAGTCCGTTCAGCAGCTTGCGCTTGCTCCCTTGTAAGGGCGTATTGCGAACATAGTCTGAGACTGCTGCCCAGCCTTCGTTTGTGCCAAAACGCAAATGCAGGTACTTGTTTTCATGGCTCGAGGCCCGACAGTGCCGATCCAGTTGCATAAGGAAGTTCGCTGCCTTCTGACGTCCTACCAGGACACAGGAGCCTCCGCTGAGACTGCTCACTCCTCGCCGTTGGTCAAGGAACTTCAAGGGCTGTCGGCCCATCCGGATGCTGTGCGGCATGGCACTGCAAAACCCGGCCTCTCAAGCTAAGACATCCGCTGTCAGTCTATGCAGATCCTTTTGGATTTTCTTTCAGCCATGAGTAGATCAGCGAGCCAGTTTCACACCAACGTGAGTGCACATCGCGGCAATCGCCCGCTAAGTGCTGAGCCCGCTCGCACAGCGTCCAATTGAAAAATAGTAGTAGTAGTAGTAGTAGCAGCAGCAGGAGTAGTAGTAGTAGTAGTGGTAGTGGTAGTGGTAGTGGTAGTGGTAGTGGTAGTGGTAGTGGTAGTGGTAGTAGCAGTAGCAGTCGGACTCGCAGTAGTAGTAGCAGTGGTAGTAGTAGTAGGTAGTAGTACTAGTATTGGTAGTAGTAGTAGTAGTAGTCGTAGGAGTGCTAGTAGTATAGTGGTAGTAGTAGTAAGTAGTAGTAGTAGTAGTAGTAGTAGTAGTAGTAGTAGTAGTAGTAGTAGCAGGAGTAGTAGTAGTAGTAGTAGTAGTAGTAGGTAGTAGCAGTAGCAGTAGCAGTAGCAGCAGTGGTCGAGTCGTCGACGAGGGCCCAGTCCTGCCCGCGGGGGAGGGGGGTTTGGGGNCCCCTACTTATCGGCTCGGTCTCTACATACATACATACATACATACATACATACATATAATACTATAACATACATATACTAACATGTATATACACTCGAGCCCCCCTCCACAGCTTCCTGTTTGGAAGCATCGGATATTTTCACCAAAACATCCATATGTGCGTACGAACGCACTCAGCAATTCCGAATCTGCAGAATTAGTGCGTCAGAGTTAGCATCTTGGGCTTCAGAACATATTGATGCAACTGCGGCAAACACAAGCATTAACCATCCGGCAACTCAGCAATTCAGCTCCCTCAGTGGCAGGTCCATGATATGGGGAGCCTCGAGGCGCATTCTGCTGTCGCACTTGCAGCGAGGGTCTCCTGCTCCATGCCAGGTGATCAGCCGCGGGCGCAGATCGTGCCAGGAGTGAGAGATGCCTGCGGGGGCCCCAACTCCCAGCTCAAAGCGTCAGCACGGCCAGCGCGATTTTGAGGCGATGCGCCGGGCATTCGGCCTCTTCCGGGCAGCCGGGGTTGCAGCCGCACTTGCTGCACTGCCCAGGCAAAGTTCTGGGCGTCCTCTAGGAAGCATCAGCGCTGCGGAGAGCATAAGCTCGTAGACCTCGTGAGCCAGGCTATTAGTCAGGTCTGTAAGCACGACAGCAAATGAGTTAGTCGATCAATGGCAGGAAACGGTGCGTGTGTGACGATTTGCGCGCTGCGTCCGGCCCGGCACACACGCGCCGGAGTCCAACCTGGCATGGTGATGGGGTTTGAACTCTTTGGAGAACACTGGCCTTATTCGCAACCACCCGGCCGTGTCCCATGCGAGTCTACTCATACTGATGCTAATACCGTACAGGCCGGTCGTTGTTGCTTGTGGGTTAGAAGAAAAGCAGAGGATGGATGAAGAGCAACATATGCTGCTGCATGACAGTGATTTTCGGCTGCTGCGACGCATCTTGTGACGTGTTCCGTGGCGTGGTGTTGTGCTCCGTGCAAAGGTCGGGATCCAAGAACAGGATTTGCCTCGGACTCAGACACATCCGTTTGCAGCCATCAGGGAGTAACACCATGATACCACCAGAACATGTTACGCCTTCTACTAGCCCCATACTGTACAGCCCGACCCATTTAAACATGGTCCGAATCCCAGCCTTCAGGAGATGCGTCTCGGGGACCCCCAGGGCATGAACCACGGTGCCTTGAGAGCAGTTATGGAGGCCGCAGAATTTGGTTCGGATTTGCGGTAGGAGCAAAAGTGTCGATGGGGTGTTCTGGGGTATGAGCTGGGAGATAAGTGGAAGAAGTCGATGGGAAGCGAACTCATGCTGAGGTCCGTTGCGGATCTTCTGCGGCAATGTCTCTTGGCAGAGTTGCAGTTCATGCGCGGTGTCAAGGTTTGTTCAGAGCAGCGGCATGTCCTTGGCACGACTTCAGGCGCACCGCGAGCTTGCCGAAGCCATTGCGGCCAAGATGGGCCTCGTCCCAATTGTGCACTCACGGCTTTTTCCACCGTAGTAAGATACCTGCAAAATTTACCAAGCTGTGCCTCAGCGTAGGTGTGGTGGGTCCAACCATCCTCAGTATCCTCTGCCTTCAGGTCCCAAGCATGTGGATATTTAGGCCTTTTGGCCTTCGAATCCCAAGTGTCAAGTGATGCGAAACTGGAGGTGCCAACAGTAAGCTTCTTGTGACACGGAAGTTAGACATGTTGTCCTGAAGGCATGACTGCACCAATATCTTGCAGCTGCCTGGTCTCTTCAGCGAGTGGAGGGATCCCGTGGGTGAAGTGTTGCCAGATGTCCCACGTTCGCACCGGTCTTTGTTTCGGCCCAAATCATCAGAACTTCCAGCTTAGCCCTTGCGCCCAGCCGCCCCTTTTCAACGTGCAATCGCGCGCCGGGAGCCTGGCGAACTGCATGAGACACGTTGCTATTGATCCAGGTAGGCGTACACCGGCAAAGGCTGAAATGAAAATCGACGCGATGCAGAAGTCGTTCGTGCATCTGCTATCGCCCATGAGGTCTTCCAATCCTGGGTGTGGAAATGGCAGGTAGCCTGGGCAACGGCAGATTCGTGGCTCATTGGCTTTCGCGGTCAAAGCTTTCTTGCTACATGCGACGGGAGTGTTGCGACCGGAACGGGGCTTGTGTGAAGGGAACGGTAACAGCTTCCAAGCTGGGTGATGCTGGGTGCCGCAAGTGTTCGCAAGCGGGACAGTAGAGGATCCTAGAACGGCACACGACATCAGTCATTACGTGCAGCCGGCAGGCCCGTGGATTCAGAATTCTCATGCTCAGATGCCGGCGACACAGAGTGTTCCTTCTGCTCGGCGGAAGGTTTGTTGATTCGCGAGAGGAGCAGTTCGGTATCCGAAACTTCGTAATGCAAGGCAGTGCAGGAGCAAGTTCCCTCTGTATTTGAACGCATGATTCACTGATCTGACAGGTCGCAGCACCAGCTGGACAAGGCTGGGCCGATGCCCCCGGCGCCCGCAGATTCCAACATGTAGAAGTCGCAGATCTTCGTGTGACAGCGGCTCTGGGTGTGAATTGCAGCACCAAGAGGGGCCAATCCCCGCAGTATGGTGGGGCGGCGGCCCTATTTTTCGAGTGAATGGCCACACAGGGGTTTTCCAGTCTGCAAGGGCTAAGATCACGCTATGTGCTCAATGCAGTGGCATGTCTCAGATTCTGCTCTTGGCTTTGGGCTTGAACCCGTCAGCCTCGCATCGTAGTTCATCTGGAAAGTTTTCGCTTTGTGGTAAGAGCGCAGTGCATCCGGCAGCAGCGGTGTTATTTTCGAACATGCTTCATCCCCCGTGAAATGATTCATATTTCACCGGACATGCGGTTCATGAGTTTGTTGGTTCTTTGCGGTGATTCCCTTGGTTAGTCATTGGAAGAAGCGACTGAGCATTCAAGTCATTGCAAGAGCATTCAGGATGCCACCGAGTGAGCTAATCGCATCTCCGTTTTCGAGTTCCCTGCTGTGTTGGCAAGCAGGTGTTCTTCGATGGTGGCCTGATGAACCTGCAGGCGCATCTGTGCTAGCTGCCGGTGACTTCATGCGTCACAGGGAGCCAGGGAAGTCGGACAAAGCTGGCCATTTAAGCCGGAAACATCCCAAATCGTTCTCTCCGGTGTGAGAAGCTTCAGTGAGACTCAAACATGTTGGTGTGCCAGGAGTGCACCAGCCTGATGACGAGTACCGCCAGCGAGACTGGAACCGATTCGATGGGTGCGCCACACCTCGTGGAGCTTGCCGTTGAGCTTGTATCGTGTTGCAGGTGTGGTACAGACTGGATATGTTGATGGCACGCACGGTTTGCCTACATGCATAGATACATGCGGTGCATGCATGCATGGGCTGCATGATGTACACACACACACACATGCAAACACACATATACGTATACATCTGCATCTACATCTGCGCCTTTTTGTTTGTAGATGTAGATGTGGCATGGACCTTTATGTATAGCGTGACTTCTTATTCAGCTTATATATATATATATATATATCGGGAACCACATGGACTCTGAACTCGAAGCGAGGCAGTGCTTCACTGTTCTTGGTCGTACACTTCCATCTGGTCCTGTTGAAAGAACATGGAACCCAGTCAGAAGATCCAAGAAGATCGTGCCAAGACAAAGGGGCAAGGCGCATGGACGAATAAGGAGTTTGCGTCTCTTCATTGCAACATTCCGTTGTTTGATCCTTTAGCACTGTTCTTCCTGGCTTTCAAAGGAGTGAGCGTAAAGCATTTGGAGTATAGACACAGAACAAATGGGAAGACAACAAATTGAATATAGCACGTTGCGAACTTCGGGGACCTTTAGCCGGCCTGATCTTAAAGCATTACAAAGGCCACACATGTGACTCCCTGACTGCTCCAGCAGGGGAAGCTCGTCAAGGTGGGGGACTGCGAATTGAAGGTGAAGAGCGGGCTGACGGGAATTGCCCATGCGTCGCGAGCACATGCCGGCCCAGGAGCAGCAGCGAGCGCCTTCCCCAGAAAGTCGGCAGAGACAGCCGAACGACACATGAGTTCACCGACGGCCAGGATCAGCGCGCAGACGTGCCACACCCACAGGAAAGGAACCGCTCTGCCACCAGAATGGCGTTTCGGAGCAACCACACTCGTCATGCGATCGCCCGGGATAATTTGGATCCGTCTGTGCATGGCGAAAAATGGCCGCTTCAGCGCCCGATCAGGCAGGCGATAGCAAAGCCACCCGGTGCCGGCTGCATCGGCATGGGTCGATGTAGCACCATTAGCGCCGCTTTCAGTGGCACCATCCTGGGCTTATCCCTCTGGCCGACTTCGCACTTTTCACTGGGAATTCGGATCGCGTCCTCCACGAACTCTGAGAAGGCGTTCACGTTGAAGAGAGCAGGCTGATCGCCGCAACCTCGAAGAGCAGGCTGATCGTTGCGATCGCATTGTCACTATCAGCTCCCATCACGAACTCCAGGACAGCTGGTAAAAGTGCGAGATCGGAAGTGTCCTAAAAGACATCAGACCTCGACGTCGACGTCCCAGCCCTTCAAACGAAGTTGCACCACCTATGAGATCCAATCGCGGCCACCGATCGCGAAGCCGTGGTGGACTCGCAGCCAGTGGAAGACCCCGACCGAGAGTCGAACCTCCCGCAACAGCAGCCCGGGAGAGGGGCACGAACGGCATGTGGATCTTCTCTGCCAATCATCGCATTCGGTTCGCCACGTACCATGCACAGGTGTTTGAATCGGCAAGTCTCGCCAGAGACACAGCCGAGCGACGAGTTGAAATAATGACACCGGCGAGCGCCCTGAACTTTCTTGGCAGCGTCAACGATCAGCTTCCACTCTTTCTTTGGGATGCGATTGTCCCGCTTGAGCTTCTTCGCCGGATCCTCGACGAGAGCCTTCTTCTTGTCCTCCCCGATCGCTTGATTCGGGTTCCTGCTCTTCTTCCCTCCGCGAGGCCTCTTGAACGGGTTGGGCCAAGGTGGAGGCACCCAGATCGTCCAGCACCTGGTCCGGATCCACGAGAGGGAGAAAGGGAGCAGGGCTCACATCGATCTTCGACAATGTCGATGTGGTACGAGCATCATGCCACAAATGCGGGCGGTTTGTGAGGACGTCGAGCAGTGCCTGAGAAAACGAAGTGTAGGTCGCCTTTTGCTCTGATAGGAGACGGAAGACCTTGCTTATCTCCGGATCGGCCATAAGGAAAGGCAGCCCCGGGCACTCCGATCGAAATTGCTCGAGCTCCTGGAGATACTTCAAAGGGCCATCTGGTTTTGAATAAGCGCAGATGTTCGGTTGCCCAGAGCCTCTGAAGGTCCGGTGGCTCTGGGCCGACCTGGGAGCACCAGTTCCTCAGTCGACCATGTAAGGTGGGGCTACAACCCACCCCACCCTGAGCCGGCTCCCCTCGCAACTGGAGAACCAGTTGAGCGAAGCGCAGGGGGCAGGGATTAAGGGCCAAGCGGTCGTGGGAATAGGTTTTGAAATTGAGGTGCATGATGCCTTTCGACGGCCCGACATGGAGGTCGGTCAACCGTCAGACCAGCAGCACGAGTAAAGGAAAATGAAGAGCGTGCAGCGTGTGGATGCACATGCACGGAGCACGATTGTTGTTTATTACCTTCATGTAGGAAAAATCAGGTAAGAAATAACAAGCGGCTGCGTGTTTGGAGGTTATAGGGAAGTATAGGAGCAGGAGCAGGAGTAGGAGTAGGAGCAGGAGTAGTAGCAGTAGCAGTAGCAGTAGCAGTAGCAGTAGCAGTAGCAGTAGCAGTAGCAGTAGCAGTAGCAGTAGCAGTAGTAGTAGTAGTAGTAGGAGTAGTAGGAGGAGTAGTAGTAGTAGTAGTAGTAGTAGTAGTAGTAGTATTATAGTATCAGGTAGTAGTACTAGTAGTAGTATTGGTACTGGTACTAGTATTCTAACTCGTACAAATTTTTTTAGTACTGCTACTGGCTAGTAACTAGTACTAGTATTAGCAGCAGCAGCAGTAGCAGCAGCAGTAGCAGTAGCAGTAGCAGTAGCAGTAGCAGTAGCAGTAGCAGTAGCAGTAGCAGCAGCAGCAGCAGTAGCAGCAGCAGCAGCAGCAGCNAGTAGCAGTCGCAGCAGCAGTCGCAGCAGCAGTCGCAGCAGCAGTAGCAGCAGCAGGTGTAGCAGTGTAGCAGTGTAGCAGTGTAGCAGTGTAGCAGTGTGCAGCAGTGTAGCAGTGTAGCAGCGTAGCAGCGTAGCAGTGTAGCAGTGTAGCAGTGTAGCAGTGTAGCAGTGTAGCAGTGTAGCAGTAGCAGAAGCCGTAGCCCTTGCAGCAGCAGGAGCAGCAGCAGCAGCAGGAGCAGGAGCAGCAGGAGGAGCAGGAAGAGCAGGAGCAGGAGTCGCAGCACTAGCAGTAGTAGTAGCCGTAGCTGTAGCTCTAGCTGTAGTTTATGCTGTAGCTGTAGCTGTATCTGTTCCAGTGGCAGAGGCCGTAGCAGTGGCAGTCGCAATAGCAGTCGCAGTCGCAGTCGCAGTAGCAGTAGCAGCGGCAGCAGTAATCGATCCGTTCCAGGTCTTCGCCATGTCTTCACCGATGATGCGGACGAGACGAGCAATCTCGAAAGGTACCTCGTCAGCCTGCATGCCCGCGGCTTTTTGCTTTTGTGCATAATGTGATCTCAACGGTCCAGCCTAACGCTGAATTTGTTTTGCTTCACCTTCCGCCCATGTTCGGGTGCAGCTGGCAACCAAGACCGGCTCATGCCTGATCTGCAAACTGTGGGATTTCCGTCTTGGTAAGCGGCCTGCCGAGGAAGCAGCTGGACGCAGAATCCAGGCCATCACTTCGCCCATGCATTGTAGCAGCTCTGCTTTTAGATGCGTGGCTGTTCGTCAGAAGGGATGTGCTTTGACGTGTGCGTGTTCTGCGGAGAATCGCTGTTGAAGTCCTCTTCCAGGCCTGACATCACGGACACATACGCGTATGCAGACACGGACAAGCCCTCATATTCAAACCATAAACGGAAGAAAAGAACAACGCCCACACACCCACACCCACACCCACACCCACACCCACACCCACCCCCA
>BGNK01005358.1:0-22271 GCA_003297005.1 Symbiodinium sp. clade A Y106
GGGTTCTCTCGTAAACCCTCCATCAAAGCAGGGAATCCTTGAAACGGCCCTGGCCAAGGCAGAGGGTCTTCTTTAGTGTTAGACTTCAGGCCAAAATCCGGTGTTTCTGCAATAGTCCTGGACAATGCACAGAGTCTCCAAAACGGCCCTGGCCAAGGCAAAGCGTTCCCTTTTTTAAAAACAAATGTTCGTGGAACGGCCCTCGCCCAGGAGCTGCAATGCAATTGCCTGTAGCAGATCCGACTGCTACACATGCTTTGCGCAAAAGCCTTTTAGACTGCAACACATTAATTAGTACTATCTGCTTGTGGTATTGAAGATGATCTGTTTCACAGAGCTCCCTGCTAAACCCCCCCATCAAGGCAGAGCTCCCCAGGGCAGAGGGTTCTCTCGTCTAACCCATCGGTTCNACTATCTGCTTGTGGTATTGAAGATGATCTGTTTCACAGAGCTCCCTGCTAAACCCCCCCATCAAGGCAGAGCTCCCCAGGGCAGAGGGTTCTCTCGTCTAACCCATCGGTTCGTTGGCTCGTGCCGGTCTACGCCCTTCACGCCCCAACGAACCTCTACCTCCTCTCACCCCGCATAAATACATACCGTACATATATGCCCGCAAGGCCTGCATACATACGTTCATGTATACATATATACATGAATAGACACAAATACACTCACACATATTTAATTACAGATATGCAAGCACAAATGAATACCTGTGCATGTACCTTCTACGCATGCGTATTACGTTACTAATGGCAACCCATCGGCACTGATGCACCCAATATATGGTTAGAACCAAAAGGTAGTAGATAAGAATGAACACGAGGGTTCCGCTCAGAATGGAACCCTAAACCCGAATAGGTCGAGGTCAGGGTGGCTGGGGTGGGAAAACGAGCTACGCATAGTGAGCGCAAATGGTGAGGGCCGGCGTTAAAGCAGCATCGGAAGCCGGCCCGTGAAGGATGCGCGAACGGACACAACGCACACCCTAAACCCTAAACCCTAAACCGGGGGGGCGGGGTTTGGGGTTTTAGGGGCTTAGGGCTTTAGGGGTTTTATTCGTTTAGGCTTTTTAGGGTTTCGGGCTTTAAGGGGTGTTTAGGGATTTAGGGCTGAGGGGCTTAGGGCTTTGGGGGTTTAGGAGTTAGGGTTTTAGGGTTTAGGGCCTTGGGGGTTTAGGGGTTCAGGGTTTAGGGTGAAGGGGTCCCGGGTATTAGAGTGTGGGGCTTTGGGTGTTTAGGGCTTTGGGGGTTTTAGGGTTTGGGGGTCAGAGGTTCTTTTTCTGGGATCTATACTGATAAGGGGTAATACCGGGCTATCGGTTCAGGGCTTGGGGCTTGGGCTTTGGGTTTAGGGTTTGAAGGCTTAGGGCTTATGGTTTAGGGCATTGGCTCTAGGTAGGGTGGGGGTTTAGGTTAAGGTTTTCGGATTTTGTTTGTTTGGAGTTCGGATGTGTCTAGGCCTTGCAGGTTCCGGGGCTGAGTGGAGTGTAGGGCGTGAGAGTTCCATAGCTTCGAACTACTGGCTTTGGCTGCAGGGTTGTCTTGGCGACTTCGATGCGTAGGTATTGAGGGTGGGAGGAATGTTGGGGTGTGTAAGGCGATAGTCCAGGTTTGCCTCTTCGTTCCCCACAGAATAGCCCACACCCAAGAAGGTCAAGCCTTAGCACAAATGTACGGATCCCTTCGAACTGCACTTGACCTTTCAACCCTGAAGACGAGTGTACCGTAGCTTCTGGAGCAGCAGTACTCTGTCCGGATAATGCGACTGCGACTGCCACTGCGACTGAGACCATCAAGATCAACATGTCAAATCTTTATGAACCGAACATCCGGAATGGAGTGCTGTTGCTACAAGGGTAGTTCGGTATCCCTCGTTTGGGATCCTGACAAATTAATTTAAGTCAACCTGATCATATACGGGTAGTTCTTTAAATCAGGGTCCTTTAGAAAAAGGGACCCTAATAATTAGGGTCCCTTTCTCTAAATTAAATTTAGAGAACTACCCTCAAACCCTAAACCAAGAGCCCTTGGTTCCATTAAAAGGGACCCGAATCTTGAGAACGACAGATATTCATAGAACTGGCGACCAGCTCCCCAGGCGGATAACGATGAGCTCCGTTCAGAGGTGGAGGAACTGGCGGAGCAGGCACGGGCAGCGTTAGAAGTTGTAGTAAAATTGTCGAGATAAAAGTTGCGGGGTTTAGGGTTTCGGGCTTGGGGGGGTGGGGGGGTGGCACTATGGTTAGAATCTTGACGTGATTTCATCTTGTGTCTTGAACTCACAGGCAGCTCCGACATTCGCGCAACTCGAAGCCCTCTGCCTTAAACCTGGATCCTAAACCAAACCCGAGACCCTAAACTCTACAGTCCTCAGTCCTTAGAGCCTGAAGCCCATCCTCAACCGTAAACCTAAACTCCCCCAACTTCCAAACCCCAAGGCTCAAATCTTCAAAGCCTAAGGCCTAAACCTTAAACCCCAAACCCTCAACCCTAAACCTCGAACCCCAAACCCTAAACCTTGAACCCCAAACCCTAAACCCTAAGCCTTAAACCCTAAACCTTAAACCCTGAACCCTAAACCCTAAACCTTAAACCTTAAACCCTAAACCTTGAACCCCAAACCCTAAACCCTAACCACGGATGTCAGGTGCGGACTCTGAAGGAGGCCAATGAGTCGATCAAGGCGGGCTCAGGCTTTTGGACTTCAGGGAGGGGCTTTGCCGGGTTTAGGGTCCAGGGTTTAGGGTTTAGGGGCTTTGGGTTTCAGGGCCCTGCGTTTCAGGGGGTCTAGGTTTTGGGGGTAAGGGCTTGAGAGTGAGAGTTTGGGGTGTTAGGTTTGGGGACGTTTTACGGGTTTGGGGTTTGAGGGGTTTGGGTTTTGTGGTTTTAGGGTTCCGGGGTCAAGGGTTCGTGGTTCAAGACTGCAGTTGTTTAGACTCTTTGCTGATCTTACCAGCCCTAAACCCTAGACCCTAAACCCTAAATCCTAAACCCTGAACCCTAAACCGTGCGGGCGCTGTGAGGCCAAGAACTCGGAGCAGTGGGCTGCTCAAAAGAAGGCGGAGGACGACAGGGACAAGGCAAAGACAGGGGAATGCTTTGGGGTTCTTGGAGGTTCATGGGTAGATATAAGTAGGGTTATAAGTCCCCTAATAGGAGTTATAAGTATAGTTACCCCTACTTATAACCCCACTTATAACTACCCATGAACCCTAGACCCTATACCCTTATAGAATCCCTATAGATCCCTTTAAAGGGACCCTTAAAGGAACCCTTATCATAACTACCCATGAACATCCAAGTTTAGGGCTGTGCGCCTGGGGAGACAGCCGAATCTTGCAGGTTTGAGTCTTTCGGCTGCTTCTCTAGGGTTTAGGGTTTAAGGTTTAGGGTCGTCGGGTTTAGGGTTTAGGGTTTTGGGTCGTCGGGTTTAGGGCAGGGTTTAGGGTTTTGGGTTTAGGGTTTAGGGTTTTGGGTCGTCGGGTTGGATTCTTTCGGGGAGTTAGCGCAAAGTGCAGTTGACCGTAAACACTGGCCTAAACTGCAAGCCCTGCACCTAGACCCTGTACCCAGACGCAGCTAAACCCCTTACCCAGCCATGCGTGTGCCCTTCCGTCCGGATCATTGAAGAACGTTGTTGTACCTTGTATGGTTCAGCTATACGCAGAGAGAGAGAGAGAGAGACACACATCTAGTACGTTCAATGACTCTACGGGAGCCCCTTTCAGGCCCAAGGATATCTTCAACCTTAAACCCTGTAAGCCAAAACCCCAAACACCAAACCTTAAAGCAAATCCGAGGGCCCCGCCAGGCTTTTGAGTTTAAGGGCCTTTTAGGTGGGGATCAAGGTTGTTGAAAAGAAGCCCCTTACAGGTGGGTAGTTCTTCTTCCATAAGACCCCCTTTACCTTATAGGAGTGCTATGGGAGGCTTATGGGAAACTACCCACCTAATAACTACCCACCTGTAAATGGCTTAGATTGAAGGTGCAGTTCTCGAGTTTTGGTATTAGTTGCTTTGCGCCTTTGTCGTTCTGGTAGTGTTGTGTGCCCCGAACGGGACATGATCCTCGTTCCGAAGCTCATCGGCACGTCCGCGGACCTACAGCCAACTAACTTATGTGGGTAGTTGTCTAAAAGGGTTCCTTTTAAGCTGTAGGGTCCTCTTTTTATAAGGGGGCCCCCTTCTTTTAGGGTTCCTAAAAAGGGACCCTACTTTAAAGAACCGTGCCTTTTTGAGTTTCCCGCCGCAGGCTGTTCTGGAGCTGCAGAGCGCTAAGGACACGGAGCTCCGCAACGAATCAGCGCCCTAAAGCCAATTTTTGAAGTACAACCGAAATTCCTGAATTCTTAAACTATAGCCTAATTTCAATTCTTTAAAAGCTTCGGAGGACAACGGGGGTCAGCAGTATCAGGGTTTAGGGTTTAGGGTCATCCAGTGTAGCAGGGCAGACAACAATTCGAAGTTCTGAACTCCTACGGCCATGTCCACAGTTTAGAAGCACATCCAGGCGACGAGATAGGGGATCCCAGTGTTTCGAGAAAGGCTTGCTCCTAATGTTGAAGTAAGTGCCAACTCTCACCCCCACGTCCTAAACTCTCTGTGGTAAGGCTCAGCTGGGCCTAGCTACATCCCCAACCCTCACAACTCTGCAACTCCAATCTTTTCTGTTTGAAGGACGAGGCAGAAGCGGCGGAGATCAAGGCAGAGCATCAGGCTCGTGGCTACAGCCTGTCGACGTGCGAAGCAATCCAGCCTCAAATCGAGCAGTTCTGCTTTCAAACTGAAAACTCGTCCCCAAACCCCGAGACTCACGACATCAAGTTGCGGAGATCCTGCCAGACAAATACTCCCTGCCTGTGCAGTCGTGTACTTTCCAATTTGCAGCAGTGACCTTGGATTGCTGGAAATGAGCCGGATGCCATCGAACATGCACCCGCCAGAACGCGCAGGCGCCATGGTGGGTTGGTTGCATGTAGTAACGGAGCTTAGGGTTTTTTTCGGCGCCCGGTCAAACCATCACGAAAAGGAAATCCGGAATGCCCTGACAGAGTACAGCACTGAACTGCCATGGGCCATCCTGCAAACCCCACAGCCCAGAGCCGACTTCCCCCAATCCCAAGCTGCGTTGTCATCGAAGCCTATCAAGCCCCTCACGTAGGGGCGAGGCCTTAAACCATGAACCAATACACCGTTAAACCCTTAGACCCTAAACCCTGTGTTTTCCGCATTGTCAGGTCAAGCTCGCCAAGGAGGAGCTCTCGGCGACGAAGTCGGAACTGAAAGAGCTCAAGGCAGGCTTCTGGGGCAGTCGGTTTTCTGGTGTTAAGAAATTATGTGTATATATATATATATGTATACATACATAGATATACACATATTCATATTCATACTCACCATCGTACTCATACTTGTATTCAAACTGATATTGATATTCATGTTCATGTTCAAACTCAAAGTCATTTTCGTCTTCATATATTCACACTCATATTCATGTTCAGGTTCATGTTCATATTCATGTTCGTATTCATATTCACCTTCATATTCATATACATATGCATATTCATATTCATATTCATTTATATGTTTACATATATACACATGTATATAGCGGTTAGATTGATAAATAGATAGATAGGTAGATACGGGGATTTTGACGTTATGAACGGGTGTACAAGGGGCTCACAGGGGTTTTATAAGGGTACAAAGGATCTCGGCTGTGGGTTCCCGAGGCTCTTTTAATAGGTATGGCTTGTATAGGGTTTAGGGTTTAGGGTTTATGGCTTGTATAGATTCTCGGGTTTAGTAGGGGGGGGCGGGCAGTTTCGAGAATTTGGGCTTCAGGCTTAGGGAGGCATCCAACAGGCTCCGCGAAGACCCCGACACCGTAACAAAGAGCTTAAACAAACCATATAAGACCGTCTATAAAGCCATGGAAACTTTATTCAACAGGTCTTGAAGCCCGAAGCTTAAACCCCAAACCCTAAACCCTGGACCCTAAACCGTAAACACTAAACCCTGAACCCTAAACTTTAAACGCTGAACCCAGCCCCAAGCCCTTCTAGAGCCCGACGTTGAGAAGCATCAAGAAAACGCCGGTGAAGCTCCGTAAGGCTCAGCTCGCCGGGAAGGCGCTTTGAGCTGTTTTTGTCGCTGTTTTGGGGCCGGCGGAATTGCGAATGGGATCAAGCGAAGAGAAGTCTTCCGATTTATGGTCCGGGGGGGGGGGGGGGNGTTGGGGTCGGGGACATTCGACAATGACATCATTGTCATTGGGAGCTGATGCATCTGAGGGGTTTGAGGTGTTTTTTTTCTCCATGAGTTTTGTTGTGTTTCCTTGTTTGGTTTCTAGTGCTTAAGGGCTTGTTGGTGCTTTAGCGTTTGAGGGATTTGAGGAAGGGTTGGGGGGTT
This sequence comes from Symbiodinium sp. clade A Y106, assembly GCA_003297005.1. Classification (NCBI taxonomy): domain Eukaryota; class Dinophyceae; order Suessiales; family Symbiodiniaceae; genus Symbiodinium; species Symbiodinium sp. clade A. Next base: position 6,413 of record BGNK01005358.1, read on the forward strand.
GGCGGGCTTGGGATTTTCGGCGGAACTATAAGAATTCCATATCAAGTGTAGATTTAACTAGATGTTATTGCTTCCGTGCAAGATTAGCGACGATTTGTGATGCTCCTCCTGGCGAGAGTTCCCAACTGCCTAGACCCGAATCCTCCCGAAACCCCAAACCGTGTAGGGGTTGTGGGTTTAGGGTTTAGGGAGCCCTAAACCCCAAAAGCAACTCCCGGAACTCAGAATCCGAAAGCCACAAGCCTTGAATCCTAAGCCCGACGTTTGCGGTTAGGGTTTAGGGCTTAGCCATCTAGATTCTCACGCCGCTTCAAAGTGAACTACTACACCCTGAGCGAGCCTGGCTCTGATTCTTAAGCTTCAACCAAACCCTAAACCCGGAACCCCAAAAACCGCGTGCTGAACTCGAGGTTAAGGTCACACTGCAAGGGGACGCTCAACTCATAAAGGAATCCCCTAAAGGATCCCGTAAAGGATCCCCCCAAAAGGAACTATAGAGTTATCATTTCATTACTTCAGCTTGAGCTCTGCAAGCTACAACCCGAAGCCAACACGAAAACCCGAAGCTCTGATCTAGGGTTTAGGGTTTAGGGTTCAGGGTTTTGGGTTGTATAGTCTATCATAACAAAAATTCGGTTGGGCCTGCAAGACTACAAGGCAACAGGTTTAATTACGAATTACTCACACCTTCAAATTAGACCCTTAACCGGGCACCACCGAAGCATCCTTGCCCAGAAAGGCAAAAAGCTGAGACAACTCCGCACAGGCTCGTTCATGCCATGTAGAGGGAGACACACACACACACATGCATTAACTGTGACTGGTAGAGAGATCTGTGATTGAAGTTAGTCACGAGCACACGCAGACGAGCCTGATAACTGGACTTACACATGCACGGGCAGAGGCTGGATTTACAGGAGTACATACATGTATAGACATGAATGAATGATACAGACGTAGCTGCAGATCAAGGAAATAGCAAACGCCGGAACGTGTCGATGGTAGGTTCGTTTAACAAAACGGTGTCTACTTCAGAAGCTCATCAGTTGGCTGCTGTCTCTTGAAATGTCTGCATGACAGAAGTCTTAGTTTTCGTCCCAAAATCTTGTCCCAAGCCGATATTTCCCCAGCGCAGACTTTCGTGTTCAATGTTCTCAGTTCGGTTTGTGGTGTTTCAGATCTGTCCGGCATCTGTTGCTTCTGGCAGAGAGTCGACCCCAGCTACCCATCGAATCAATTCTAATGAACCAATACTGTATATTCCGTTTCATCCCCGGGCCGTGCAAGCCACATCCCGAATCCCTTCCCAATTATGTTGGTTTCCATGGTTGAATACACACGAACAAAAAAAGATACGGTTAATATTAATGGGACTTCATAAACCCGAAGCCCATGATGCTTCTTTGCCCCGAGACCAAGGTCTCAACTTCCTCGGCCCTTGAAAGACCCTGTGGGCTGGCTAAGGAGCTTCAAACTTAAGGTTTTAGGGTTTAGGGGTTATAGGGTTTAGGGCTTAGAGTTTAGGGGTTGGGCCGGGGTTTAGGGTCTATGGCCGGCGACCAGGGTTTACACGGTTCATGGGCATTCGGATGCTGTCACCGTGAGCGCCCTCGCCTACCAGCTCAATCTGCTGCAGGCTCCAGCCGCCCCTGCGCTTGCAGCACAAGAAAGCGCGGTGCTCCATTTGGTCATGTAGCCCGCCTTTCGTTTCAAAGCTGGGGTGTCACGCTTCTGGAGTTATGTTATTGCAAGGCCCTGGGCCAACCCAGTTTCTTAAGCTTTTGGTGGTCAGACATGACTCGCGTGCTCCCAGATACTTTCTCAACATGGCTGGCCCGAGAGTTTCGGCACAGGGGTCCGAGGCTATCGCGAATGGCTCAGAGCCTGCGCAACTCATTTTATGGCACGCTGATACCTAAAGGTCTGGTTTCTTTGGTTAATGCTTTGCCTGGCACCTGGACGAGGTTTTCGAAGGAACCACGCGTATTTCATACTATCGTGCAGCAAGCCGTCAGTTTTCGTTCGGCTTTGTTTAGTGTGGAACCGGGGGTTCTTGGGTAGGCTTCCCTTTTTGCTGTCGCTGCGGGCCGATCATTTTTCAAGCCCGGGGTTTTTCTTCGAGCAGCATATCGTTTATTCACTGTGCCTTGGAGTTCATAACCCTAAACCCTAAACCGTTAACCCCTTAGGGTTTAGGGTTAAGGATCCGAAACTTCGAAGCTTGCACCACACCTTCAACCCTACAACTTCACCTTCAAAGCTGGGACTGCATGTCTGGCTAAGAGCAGCATACAGGTGCCAGAGTCATATAGCGGCCTAAATCATTACCTATATTATTTTGGGGGTTCCTTATTATAAGTATAGTATAATGGGCCCCAAACCCTATTCCAATTGTTAAGACCCCTCTATTACCGATGCCAGTGTAGGATTCCCTCATCCACCATAGCTCATGTTTCTCCATGTGGGGCAGGGGCTTCATGCACGAAGCCTCTTAAGAAACTGGAACGATTAACCAGTTGAGCTTCATGGACCTCTCGGTGCTGCGGGCTGGTCATAGACACCGCCGTCTCAGTGACTTTAGTTTTAATATCCGACTCGTCGAACTGCGCCGTCGGAGGCAAATCCACCAAACAACCACGGATTGAAAGGGGAGCCAAGCATGAGACTTGGAAAGAGTGAGTTTCAAGCTCGCAGGGAATCTCGATCTCGTCCTATCATGCTGGCTCTGTCTTCCTCGCACACTGTAGCAGGAGCCCATGTAGACATGCAAGAGATTTAGAGTGGGCAGTAATCAGTTTGAGTCATAGTTTCCATCTCATGTAGTTAGTTAAGTAGTTCTGCAGTTGGTAGATTCTTAGATGATACCTGGCCACAAAGACAAGAGAGAAATCTGTGCGCATATATGAAGCCGGCTCTTAGCACATCCGGTTCAGCATGTATGACACCCCAAATTCTCCACCCAAGCTTCAACCTGAAATCCGCACTGCCAGGTGGCAGAGAAGCTTTTTTGATAGCAGTAGTGGAGATCTTGCCGCCAGCCATGGGAAAGCGCCGCTGCTGCCCACCCTGGGCCAAAGAGAGCAGCAGGTATCTGGGTTGGCATGCGGTTTAAGGTGTTGTTGTACCAGGATTTTGGAAGGAAGCATTTGGGATACCTCATGTCAGATCTTGTAGAAGAGGTACTTCAGCGCGTGAAGTAGACCTCCCCATTCAACCCCTCCTATCTTTAGTCCTGTGACACATGCTCCTAGATTCCCAGCCCCGCGCCTGGGATCAGGGGGGCATTGCCTGGCGAGTGCCTGGACCAGACCAGCACAGATGGCCGCTTCCCCACAGGCGGGTGTGGTTGTGAATACGGGATGTTTTATTTACTCGCACACTTGGCGCCTTACGTCCGATATCTTGCCCTAAACCCTAAACCCCTAAACCCCTAAACCCTCAACCCTTCAAGTGGAAGCAGTACTGACATCATCATCATCCCGGAAATCANCGCTCCCCACACGGCGGGGTGGTTGTTAAAACCGGGTGTTTTTTTTTCCCCCCCCCCTTGGCCCTTTCCGTCCAATTTCTTGCCCAAACCCCAAACCCCCAAACCCCCAAACCCCCCACCCCAAACCCAACACCCCCCCCCCCCCCACTCCCCTGGTCGTTGGGCACTAAAGCTCTCGCCGGAATATTTTCCGACTCATGCTGCGACCTCCTGTTTCTCGGTTGGTCTGGTGCTGCACTGGACTGTCTGGTTCTTAGTAGGGAATGGGGGAATGGAGTATTGGGGACTATTATTGGGGATTAAAAATGAGACTACTGCAGGGATCCTTTTCCGCCATTCCCTACTAAGCACCAGGGAGTGGAGTCTCAGACGGCCTTACACCCGCTGTTCAAGAGACCAAACCGCAGCCCCAAGCAGCCGTGTGCTTGGCAAAAGAATCCTTCAAGCACTGTGAGCCATCCGCACAGTGGGCAAACTGCAAGATGTCCGTGAACGATATACCGGCAGTGCGTGCGTGCATTTATGCATGCGTGCATCATGATCGGCTTGCTATTTGATGTTGGTATACTTGATTCTCTGCATGCATGCATGCATGTAGGCAGGTAGGCAAGTAGGCAGGCAGGCCGGGAGGCAGGAAGGCAGGCAGCAGGGAGGTAATTCGGTATGTATGCAATCACGTGAATATTTGCATGTAGGAACGTGTGTGAACTTGTTGAGTTGCCTTATTGCTGCAAGGTCTGCTTTGAGAAAACTTTCACATGGGCCCTCGCTGCTTTGGCTTTGAGCAGGAAGTTTCCTCGCTTCCTCCATGACAGACCGTTCTCAATAGGCTGACAAGCCTGAATAACTGGCTAGCATCGGTCCCCTTTGATGCCTGTACAGATAGAGCATAAAGTGCCTCTAAGTCCTCAGAACTCTAGTCGCTTTAGCCCAACAGTTCAGGTAGCTGCTTTCACGATGTATGGCTTGGACTTGCTCGGTCTGGGTTTGAAGATGAAAGCTAGAAATCGTAGCACGGACAGTTCTCTTTGCAGGCACCACCGTGCAAAAAGAGCAGCAGCTTGGCCTGATGTTTGGATGCATCGGGATGTTTTTCTGTCTGGTTCTTACTAGGGAATGGGGGACTACTATTGGGGATTATATAGGGATCCCTTCCCCCATTCCCTACTAAGCACCAGGGAGTTTTTCGAGCAGTCGTGGCCAACTGCAAGGGTTTGATTCGGGTTGGAATCACCCTACTTCGCAGCCCTGGAGCGGGGGCTGCTGTAGGGCAAGACGCGCCTACACCCGACTCCCTAAGCCCCTAAGCCCCTAAGCCCTAAACCCTAAACCCTAAAGCACCAGAGTTGCGAGCTGCCAGGTTCGTCTACGTCCCGCAAATCGATACGGCTGCCGCTGGATTTTTCAAGGGATCTGCATTGCGTCAGCAGAAGGCCACTCGAGGGTTTGGGGAGCAGCGCGGCTGAGGGGATTCAGGTGGTTCGAGGTTTCAGACCACAAGGAGGGCCTATGATCTAGACTATTAGTTCTCGGGGTCAGTAGGTCGGCTTTAGGTTATTTTACTGTCGTAAACTCCTCCTGCGGGGGTGCCTCCAAGCGGACGCATCTCAGTTTCACCCAGTCAGTTATGGCAGCTTCAACGTTAGCGCCGATTGTTGTTGTTCGCACTGATGCATAAAACACCCTATCTGCTGAGCTGCAACTGTCAGACCTACGAGTTGTAGTCAAAGATGTCTGCGCAGATATTGCAGTTGTTCTTCAAGACTATGTGTGTATCGCCTTCATGACCTTCAGCATCTCATTCACTTTTCTCTTAGCGTAGATTTGTCGGCTCTATCGTCAGCTTAGCGCTATTCCCCGAGTCTTTCCCTTCGTCACGCCTCAGCTTCAACGTCATGGGGCCGACATTGACATGGCCACCTTAAGTCCCGACATCTAGACGTCCGAATTCGGACAGAAGGCCTAACCCTCGACCTCGCGACCTGGTCTGCTCATTTTTCTGCTTCGAAGCTTGCTGCGGAGTGTGCAGGACCAGGTGCCATTCTCGCTCTTCGAGTGGGCCGATCCTCAAAAACAGAAACAGGACCCTCAGGATTTCATGCTTCGGATTGGGCAAAAAGCTCTACATGCTTCTGAGATCTAAAGCCACGAATTCCTGCGGTCTGTTATGAAAGCAGGGTGTGATATTCACGGTCCTCAAGTCTTCAACATGATGATTTGACAAGAAGCCCGAAGGCAGGAGCATGAGTTTCTGGTAACACACTTACTCTTGTACGGGTCTCGCATGCTCTCTAGCAGGCTCTACCAGCATATAACTGCGCGGCTTCACTTCTTGTCGTGCAGATCCGTGTATGTTGTTCATCAGCTGTCAAGTTCGAAAGTTCCAAAGCCGCGCCTGCGACGAAGGCACTGTAAATTTGCGGGATCAGCTCGTGCGCTAGAGATACGGTTGATGATATAAACCCTGCAGAACCCATAAGAAGGAATATACCATAATTCCCATAGTTTAGGGCCATTAAGGTAATGCAGGATTTATATCATCAACCGCACGGTATCAACCTGTGCTGGACAAAACAGGCAAAGAGAAAACATACAGCATCGAGGAGCACATTCTGCACTGACCATCCCGAAATACATGACGTATCCTAGACATTCCCTAAATCTTACAGTACCCTGCTGCAATCACACTCCCGGCTCGTGGCAGCACAGTGTCGTTCTCTGGACTCATGCTAAACCCTGCAACCTCAACTCCGGAACGCAAGCCGCAACCCCGAACTCCTCAAACGGAGCACTAGAGAGTCTAAGCCCTAAACCCTTAACCCTCATCCCGAAACCAACCCGAAACCCTCTTCGTCCAGCCAGAGCCCGAGGAGCCACCGAAAGTCCTAAGACCGATCTGCACCCCACGACCGGCTTCTTCAGCTGCAAGGACCGGGCTTTTGTTTGGTGGTTCGGCCGCTTGGGATTCGGGGTTCGGGGGACTTGGCGGTTTAGGGCTTTGAGTGTGGGTTGGGGTGTAGGGAGCCAAAATAGCCTTAGGATTTGAGGTGTTGGGACTTAGGGTGGGGTAGTTCAGCGTTCGGGCCTCCGACCTGAGTGTTTAATGTAGGGGGCCAATAAGTAAATATAGGGCTCTCAATCGTTACCCATACTATTTTGGGGGTTCCTTATTAGAACTGTAGTATAATGGGCCCCGAAACCCTATTCTAATTATTAAGGCCCCTGTATTAGGAGCCGGAGCCCAATAAGTACAGTATTTGCCTTCGTTTGAAGTCTCTTGTTTGATTATGGGAAGATGTGAATCAGGTCATTTGGGTGTGCTCTTGACTGTGTCGGGTTCCATTTTGGAGTTCAAAGCTTTACAGTCAATAGTTTGCACGTTGTCTTCGGCATTTTACGGTTCAGGGTTTGGGTGCAGAGAAGGCAAAGAAGTGTTGACACCTGCCCGGTTTGTTGGAAAAGTTTCAGGTCTGAAGGCCACAAAGAGTTGGTTTGAGCGTTTGGCCATATTGTACTGTAGTGTACAATTGTTTGTTTTGGTACACTGCAGTATATTGTAGTATATTGTAAGCATCACAGCATCTCAGCAAACTCCAACGCCAACACCCCAACACCCAAAGAATAAAGCCTAAAGCCCGAAGCCGAGACCCTTAACCCTGTAACCCTAATATTGGAATTTCCGAAAATTAGGGGTACCTTATTATGGGGTCCTTATAGTAAGAATCCTACTATTTAGGGTACTATATTAGGGTCCCCTATTTTCGGAAACTCCCATATTGACCCTAATACCCCAAAGCTGCCAGGAGCACCGCCCCGTCCACAGCCCGGAGCTCCTTCAAAGCTGCAGGATCCGAGGCTCCAAGTGGGGTCTTTCGGCACATCGAAGAAGGAAGGGGTCTGGGGCTTAGGGCTTTGGGTTTCGGGTTCCGGGTTTAGGGGTTCGAGCTTCGGGTTTAGGGGTTTAGGGCTTTAGGGTTTAGTGTTGAGGGGTTGGGTACATCGAAGACGGAAGGGCCGAGGTTACGGAGCTTAGGGTTGAACAGTTGGGTTGGGGTCTTTTTACGGGGTGTCGGACCTGTAGCGGGTTTGGGTTTAGGGTTTAGGGTTTGGGGTTTAGGGTTTAGGGTTTAGGGTTTGGGTTTTGGGAGTCTGGTGGTGGAGGTTTCGGTGTTGGTTAAGGGCTTGGGGTTCCGGGCAAGCGGCAAAAGGCTTCGTTCCTTCGCAATGGTGGTGCAGATTGCAATTTGGGCGGCATCGGCATCCACGTGGTGCCGGTTCTCATGATTTAGCAATTACAACATGACATTGGGGTTACAAGCCGTGAAACCCTAAGGCCCAAACGCCCGAAAGGCTAAACCCAAGCGCAATGGCGGAAGGTGATAAATCCGTCCTTCGCGGGTGCAGGCGTGCAACCCTCGCAAGGAGAGTCTGAGGGGATGCAATTTAGGGTTTAGGGTTTAGGGTTGTTGCTCCCTGGTTATTAGTAGGGAGTGGGGGAATGGATCCCTATCGAAGCCCCTCACGGTCGCTTTGAGTAGTCCCTATAGCCCATTCCCCTACTCCCGACGAGAAACTAAAGAGCTTAGGGCTTAGAGTGTAGAGGCTTAGTGGTTTAGGGTTCATATTATTAGGGTGTTAGGGGTTTAGGGTTCATATTATTAGGGTTTTAGGGGTTTAGGGTTTGGAGTTTGGGGTTCAGGTTTGGGTCATCGAGCCATCTTCGTCGTTTCAAGAAGAAGCGGTTAAGACTGCGAGTGGTGACCCGAAAGTGTGCTCGAATGAACAGAAGTCACTGAACGTACTGCGATCTCGCATGGCTGCTAGTACTGAGGGTTTGGGTACTAAGTTTTGCAGCTGTGATACTAAGCTCTACACCCTAAACTCTCCTGGAGCCTTTCCATTGGCAGCTGTCTTTGTCGTGTTTTGCTCTTGTGCTGCAGTTTCCGGTTGCTGCTGGATCCTCCCTACAATAGGATTGCAAGGGGTTCAGGGGTTTGACGTAGGGGTTTAGGGTTTTGGGGGTTCAGGGTGTGCGGTTTAGATACACATAGAAATCGATGAGGGAACCCACAGAGAATAGTATTACAAACTATCTCCGGAGTTGTTATTCTCACGCCTTGAACTTCATCCGGATCGAAGCTACGACTGCGCCCCCCGGAAACCCCAAAACAACTCCAGTTCTTGGTGGCTGAGAATCGAGTCCCTTCTCACGACTGGTGTACTGAACATAGAAAGATGCTTTTTTCAAGAGATGCTCTACAGTCACAAACACTCTAAAGCCTACACCACAGGCCTGAACCTCAAACCCTCAATCGAGAACCCTAAACCCAGACAATAAACCCTGAACCCTAAACCTTAAACCCTAAACCCTAAACCCTAAACCCTGAACCCTAAACCCTAAACCCTAAACCCTGAACCCTAAACCCTAAACCGAACCCCCGGCCCTAGCCTCCCTCTAAACCGAAGCTTGAAGCCCTAAGTCCCCGCATTCCCAACCCTAGCTCCCAAGCCCCCAAAACACAAATCCGTAGTAGAGCCTAAAACCTAGAGCCTGAACCCTAAAGCCCTTACCTAGACCCCCCCAACTACCCTCTAAATATACCCTAAATACCCACTATCAGGGACCATATAAGGGCTCTATTAAAGGGCCCTTGGGGGGTCCTGGCATAGAACCTCCAAGCCCCACCAAGCTCCCACGTCCCACTTATCTCGGCCTTTGGAAGGTTCACTACGAACCAGGACGTTTGAGCAGAGGGTGACCAGTTAAGTCCGAGATCTGCAGCGCCGGAGCATGAGTGTTCTAGGATGTCGGGGCCTTCGGGAGTGCAGATCTGAAGGGGTTCGCAGATAGTCCGAAACCCTACAACCCCTAAACCCTGAACCCTAAACCTCAAACCCTTCACCCTGAACCCTAAACCCTAGGCCCTACTCAGTCCCGAAAGGTTTCGTAGATTTCAGACCGAGGCCCGGCCTTCTCAGCCCCCCAAGTCCCGAGTGCACGCGGGCAGAAATCATGCCTGCTCTCCACGAAAGATGGGTGCTGGAAGTCCGAGAAAAAGGGGTTTAGGGTTTAGGGTTTTGGGTTTGGGGTTTAGGGTTTAGGGTTTAGGGCACGCCCTGTAGGGGACTTCTCTTACAGAGCCTTAGCTTCAGGTCCATAAACACCTCGAGCCTTAATCCCCGAGCCTGTGCCAAAGCTCGGTGACCATGGACCCTTGACCCCGAACCCCAAACCCCATGATTTGGCTTTAAGAACCCTACTATAGATCCCTTATAGACCCTTTTAAGGATTCCTTTGATTATTAAGGCAAGTCCCCGTCCGTTTCTTGCAGCTCTTTTGCCCCAGAAATCTTCAGCTTGCCGGACTCTCAATCTGAACCCTCCGAACCCTGGAAAGTGAAGCCCAGACCCTGGTGTCATAAGAACCCCTACCTGTAGCCGAAAAGACCTACCCTTTGTAGGGTTCCTTCTTCTTCTTTTCTGTATATAGTTCCTTAAAAAGGTAGGTCTTTTCGGCTAGAGGTAGGGGGTAAGTGGGCAATGCGGGGGCGGGGGGGGGGGGTAGGGGATAGTGATAGGGGTCTAATCACCTGTGCACATGTAAGGAAGAAGTATAGCACCGTACCCTCCCCCTGAACCCCCTATGTAATCCTGGTGATTATGGGGGCTTCAAACCCTCAAGCGCTCGGCCATCCTCTAACAAACCGACCTTGAGGGAGCAACAGCCGCAGAAGAAGTCTTGCAGCATACCCAAATGAATCTGCTATACTAGGTAGGCCTGTGGGATATGATACTATTTCCCCTTGTTGAGCTTATCGTGGGGGTCTATTGAGCTTATCAGGACCTTAATGTTTACGATTTTCCAGAGGCTTTCAAACTTTTTATAAGAATATTAATTAAAACCCCCCGTTTCAGACCTCCACGGTCTAATCTTGATGAGGCTCGATTAAGCCCCCTAACCCTCAACCGCGTTCAGACGGTATGGGCACAGGAAAAGGAGCTCTAAGAAAAACATAGACGTGCAACCCTAAACCCTAAACCAAAGGACACTTTTCTAGTTCGAGTGTTCGCGTCACAGGCTTCAGCAGCTGCACAGACATCAGGAGGCCTTGCATGGGATTTCCGGGCTTCGGGTTAGGGCTTGGTCTAGGGTTTGGGGGTGTAGGGTTTTTTAAGAGGGTTTAAGGCTTGGGGTTTAGTGTTGGCTTTGGGATTTAGGCCTACAGGGGAGAACCGGGGCACCTTGCAGTGTTGATGGCTGATGGTTGAAACACGAACCCGATGTCTCTAACCGACATGAAGCCTTTCTCGTCACTACCTGTAGCCGAAAAGACCTACCTTTTTAATTAGGATTCCTTATTATAGTTTCTGTATATAGTTCCTTAAAAAGGTAGGTTTTTTCGGCTACAGATACCTGTAAACCCTTAAGCCTAAGACCCTGAGCCTTGAATCCTACGTTCTGAGACCCTGGCAGCCCTAAATCCTGAACTCTACGACTCACAACAGCCTTGGCTCCTTGACTCGGAGGTTGAAATTCCACTGACAGGATCAGGGGACGTAGTAAGTAGGGTTATAAGCAGCCAGAGTTAAGAGCACTTATAACCCCAAATACTGTCTGGTGCTTGGTAGGGAATGGGGGAATGGATTATGGAGACTATTATTGGGGATTGGGCAATCACGGCTTTGGGGTTTGGGGTTCTAGTGTGGAGGGTACAGGGGTGTAGCTCATTCTTGTTAGTGCTACGGGTGCTCCCTGCGCCACTACTTCATTCTGATTCTTTTTCGCAGCTGCAATTGCTAGCGCTGTGCTTGCCTACTCAAACTCAGCCTTAAAAGCTTGCGCTGCAGCAATGGAGACGTCTGCCGTTCTGCGAAACTTTTTCCGGCCACGTCGCTGCCGCAGCCACCCGGAGGACGCTTTGGGATACAGTGCTCTTGTGTTGGTGCAGGGTTCAGTTTTCAAGGGCGCAGAGTGTAGAGTTTGAGGTAAGGGTTTTGCGAGGCGGGGCTTGGTGTTGAGGGTGCTTCAAGCTGAAGGTTCTGCATGCCCAAGACTCAAGATCTGGCACGTGTCCAACACCCGAAACCCTACTCTATAGGCCCTACACCCAAAACCCTGCATCCCACACCCTGAACCCGACACCCAGACCCTTTTCCTCCATCCGGCCAAACCGCTGCAAAACTCTGTAAAGCCATAAACCCGCATAACACCGTCTGTAAAAACTAAACACCACCAGGTGGAGCCCGCGCTCCCAGCGAGGCCTCGTGGAAAGGCGCACGCAAAGCCTCGGCGTGAGCTCGTCTGGCGGAAGAAGGCGTAGACCCTTTACGCTGTTGGTTTCCGAGGTTTTTGTAGGGCGTATGGCTGAGGGGCTCCAGCAGTATCAACTCAAGCCCTTATAGTCCCTATGTACATACTCGTGGTATACCATGCAAGCCTGTTCAAATCATCACAGCCCCTACATCGAAGCACTCTACATTATGAAGCCCCCACACCACCATCAGCATCACCATCACCATGACCGCTATCGCCACTGCCACTATCAAGATTACCAGCACGGTCGCCACCATCGCCGTCAACATTATCAGCAACATTACGACCTTTTCATCACCATCATCACCAGCATCATCATCATCATCGTCGTCATGATCATCATCAACATCAGCCATCACCAGCATCCCGGCGCCAACATCATCACCATCATCACGATCATCATCTTCATCATCAGCATCATCATCATCATCAACATCATCATCATCTGCACCAGCATCAGCTTCAGCATCAGGATCATCATCACAATCTTCATGGTCATCGTCATCTTTTTCAGATTCATCATCGTCATCCTGATCCACATTGTCATCATTATTGTTGATGCTAGTAGGATCAGTACTGCATAAAGAGGCGTCATGGCTGCTTCGACCTCAAAGAATGACTCCGCAGACCCAGCGTTTACGAATCAGCACACCCTAAACCCTAAACCCTAAACCCCCCCCAAAAAAACACACCAGAGAGGCACTTCAACAGAACCTGAATATCAAACCGTGCAAGAGCACGGATCACCCGAACTCTCGACTGATTCCCTCACGGAGCCGCGCGATTTCTTTTCATTCTAAGGTTTGCGGTTTGGCATGGCTTTGAATCGCCAAGTAGTCAGGAGCAAATACAGATCTGTGGCCATTCCTACGACCTGAAGCCGCAGATGGCCTGAGTCCTGAAATCCTGAGCCCTACGCCCTGAACCCTAAGTTTTAAAGCATCCCACGGCCTAAATCCGGATGGCCAAGCCCTGACCCTGAATCATGAGTCCTATATCCACCCTCAGCTTTCAACCCCAAAGCCTAAATCCTAAAGTTTAGTTGGGGCACGTGACGGCTGCCCCTATCAGAACATACTACAGGAGCCTGTAGATTTACTAACATTATTCCTTAGCGTTCACTTATATACATACATACATATATATATACACATATATATATATATGTATATGTAATATACGCTGCATAGTAATACGTAGTCTAGCGCAAGCCCTATTCCAATTATTCTGGCCCCCACATCATGATGATTCACTGCAGTGTTGATCACTCTAGCAGCTACTTGTAGCATGCTTAATGTTGGACTGTAGGACAGGTTGCTTGGGCATGGCGGACCTGACGCCGTAAGACTAACTGCTGTCAATCGGATCTAATCGAGTGACATGATATAGGATCCCTAAATCCTAAACCCCAATATCACAATACGTTGCGCTAAGTATTGAGGCCGCTCTATTGCTCGCGGCCTACACCATTGACACAACATAAGCTTGCTCCAAACCCCTTGCCAGGCAATATGAGAATAAATACCCTAAACCCTGAAACCTAAATCCCAAAACCTACACGTTGTACCCTAAACTGCACCCAGCCAGAGCCAGGCAAGAAAATAGATCCAAAACGCATGAACCTCCCTGAATCCTGAGATGGTTTTGGGGGGTAGTGAACGACAACATCCCAAATCGCAGATCCTTGGCATAGCGACCCCAAAGCCAGTAACAGTAAGTAAGTATCCCTACACCCTTAACCTATAAAACCCTATAAACCCTATAAAACCCTATAAAACCCTATAAAGCCCTATAAAACCCTATAAAACCCTATAAAGCCCTATAAAACCCTATAAAACCCTATAAAGCCCTATAAAACCCTATAAAACCCTATAAAGCCCTATAAAACCCTATAAAACCCTATAAAGCCCTATAAAACCCTATAAAACCCTATAAAGCCCTATAAAAACCTATAAAACCCTATAAAGCCCTATAAAACCCTCCAAAACCCCGAAGTAAGTCGCCTTAGTTTACGAGGAGGAGGCACCACTCCCAGAGCCGGCGCCCGAGCCCTCCACGGAAGCTGTTTATGCCAAAGAGGCCATCCGGTGAGGGTTTGGGGTTTAGGGTTTAGGGTTTGGGGTTTGGGGTTTAGGGTTTAGGGTACGGTTTATTTGTCGTAGTTGGATGGTTTCGGATTCTGCTTTATTAAGCCGGCCCTATCTGGCTAGATCGTTCCTGCGGCTGGGAAGAAGACGGCTACGAAACCACCCCCAATCATCTACTCCAAGCCTTATGGCTTCAATTCAAGGGTTTACGGGTTCTCCTTAGGGTTCAAATCTTTAGGGTTTTAGGGTTGAGGGTTCGGTTTAGGGTTCATGAGTTCTGTTCCAGTTTTTTTTTGAAGGGTTTAAGGGTGTAGGGTTTTTGGTCTTGGGTTGCGGTTTCGGGTTCTTTTTCAGGGTTCCTTTCAAGGGTTTAAGGGTTTAGTGGTTAGGGATTCGGTTTCGATTCTTTTGAAAAGGCCCCGGGTTTAGGGTCGGGGGCTTCCGTGAAGGCTAAATAAACCCTGAAACCTCGAAGCCCTAACCTTGGCGTTCTTCTGGTTGGCTCTTAGGGCTTTAACTTTTTGGGTTTCTGTCTTTTTGGAGGGGCTCAGAAGGCAGCCAAGTAACCCTAACAAACCCTAAACCCTGAACCCCAAACTATGAGACCCTGAACCCACGACGCCCCGCCCCAAGAACCTTAAGTCCTTAACCACTGAAGTCCAAAATGCTGAATTGAACCCCCGGCCCTTAAACCCTTGTCACGACCCTAAACCCCGCCATCGCAGATATAAAAAAGTTAACCCGACCCTAACCCTAGACCCCCAACTTGTAATCCTTGGGGTTGCCAGGTACATGTTTCTATGCTAATATTACACCACAACCCTATTCCGTTTATTCAGACTCCTAAAGTGAAAAAGGAATCAAGCTTTAGTTATGAAGGCCCCTATACTACACTCTTAACAACTAGTACATGTAACTCTTCTTTCTGAACCCCCTAGACCTCTATAAAGGCCCCCCCCCCCCAAACCTACTAAACCCTAAACCCTAAACCCCAAACCCTAAACACTAAACCCTTTGGGTTATGTTGGATTATGCTTCGCCAGGATGAGGGCGCCGAGGAGCCGGTGACCTCCGAGCTCGCCTCCGCTCAGCCGGCGTTGAGCGAAGGCGTACGTTGATGCTTTGAGCTTTGAGGGTTTCGGGTGGGGTATTTAGGGGTTTGTGTATGGTTTATTTGTGGTTCAGGGTTTTTGGTTTGGTTTAGGGTGTAGGGTTTATTTAGAGTTTAGGGCTTAGGAAAGGCTTAGGGTTTAGGGTTCTGGACTTGACAATAACTAGAATTATGAGAATCTCGTGTGGAGAGGCTGCGCAGTTAAAAAGAATTAATTCTTCATTTTTTCATCATTTTGGTCATCATTTTTTCATCATTTTGGCCTACGTTTGGTCCAACATTTCCTGGGAAGCTCAGAGACTCAGAGATTTGAAGGGAATTCCCAGGAATTCCAAGCAAAATCCACAAAAACGATGAGAAAATGAAGAAAAAACGAAGATTTCTGGTGGGGTTCTTTGGCCAGAGCCCTAGGCTGGAGTTTTTGGGAATGCTTCGAGGAATCTTCATTTTTTCATCATTTTGGTCATCATTTTTTCATCATTTTGGCCTTCGTTTGGTCCATCATGTCCTGGGAAGCTCAGAGATTGTAGGGAATTCCTAGCAATTCCAGGCGAAATCCACAAAAACGATGAGAAAATGAAGAANATCATTTTTTCATCATTTTGGCCTTCGTTTGGTCCATCATGTCCTGGGAAGCTCAGAGATTGTAGGGAATTCCTAGCAATTCCAGGCGAAATCCACAAAAACGATGAGAAAATGAAGAACAACGAAGATTTCTGGTGGTGTTCTTTGGCCAGAGCCCTAGGCTGGAGTTTTTGGGAATGCTTCGAGGAATCTTCATTTTTTCATCATTTTGGTCATCATTTTTTCATCATTTTGGCCTTCGTTTGGTCCATCATTTCCTGGGAAGCTCAGAG
>BGNK01005358.1:23248-39635 GCA_003297005.1 Symbiodinium sp. clade A Y106
AGAAAAAACGAGGATTTCTGGTGGGGTTCTTTGGCCAGAGCCCTAGGCTGGAGTTTTTGGGAATGCTTCGAGGAATCTTCATTTTTTCATCATTTTGGTCATCATTTTTTCAAAAAAAATTTTGCCTTCGTTTGGTCCATCATTCCTGGGAAGCTCAGAGATTTGTAGGGAATTCCAAATGATGAAAAAACCTTCCGACGAGGGTTCTTACTACTTTGGTTACTTCTTATTTACTATTGGGAAATGAAGAATAAATGAAGAATTAGTTTATCAAGGAAACCCAGCCTGTGGCCGGGCAAGAATCTCATAACCCTAAACCCTACAGTGGATCCCAGAAAGTTGGAACATGGATTTAGGAGGATTAGTGCTGGGATCCCCTATACCTTACCTTAAGGGCATGAGGATATTGATGTTCCAACTTTCTGGCTTCTGCTTTAAACCTCAAAGAGTTGCCTAAACCCTAAACCCTAAACCCTAAACCCCTAAACCCCTAAACCCCTAAACCCTAAACCCCTAAACCCCTAAACCCTAAACCCTAAACCCCTAAACCCCTAAACCCTAAACCTCAAAGAGTTGCCTAAACCCTAAACCCTAAACCCCTAAACCCCTAAACCCCTAAACCCTAAACCCCTAAACCCCTAAACCCTAAACCCCTAAACCCCTAAACCCCTAAACCCTAAACCTCAAAGAGTTGCCTAAACCCTAAACCCTAAACCCTAAACCTGCAGATGAACCTCTTCTGTCTCTGTGTTGCAAGGGTGCAATAACTGCGACCTGTTGCATGTGCCACTCAAGGGAAGGGCTACGAAGTACCCCTTGAGCCGTAAGTACTCAGTCTGCAAGGCAACACCTTGGCAACACTTGTACACATAGCCAAGTAGTAACTTGCACATGGCTTTTTAGAGTGCTCAGATAATTAAGCATTTTGTCAAAAGACATCCAGTCACAGCAGATGTTCGGTAAAAGAGAGTCTGGTGAGCCGTGCGTTTGAGTTTCATGGTCACCCTCTAAATTCGTTGGACGGTTGTCCACTACAGGCGAGAGCTCTCCGCTCTTTGCANACAGCAGATGTTCGGTAAAAGAGAGTCTGGTGAGCCGTGCGTTTGAGTTTCATGGTCACCCTCTAAATTCGTTGGACGGTTGTCCACTACAGGCGAGAGCTCTCCGCTCTTTGCAGGTTTAGGGTTTAAGGTTTGGGGTTTAGGGTTTAAGGTTTTGGTCTCATAGATTGGATTCTAAGGTGTACGATCATAGGTCTTTAACCCCTAAACCCAAAACCCTAGCTCTGAAGGCGTTTTTTTTCCCGGAGGAACGTCGTAAATCGAAATCCTTAAGTCTTAAACCCTCATTCTTGAATCCCAACGATTTGGAGGGTTGCGGGCTTAGGGTCAGAGCTGTTAGCCGCAATGTTCACCACGAAGCACCCAGAACGCCATACTCGCAAATTTCGGACTTGAATGTATGATTACTGGTGTAGGGTTCTGGGCTGAGGGCCCCTAGCCAGTTTCGGGAAGCTCTAGCAACATTTCCAGTCAACAGCTATAAAGTCCGTAAAACGACATGAACAACAGATCAAACCCTGCAAGACAAAGCAACGACCATACAAGCAGAACATGAAGACCTTGTCACCCCTGCAAACAAACATACTACAGGCGCCTGAATGTATACTTGGAAGAGGGTTTGTTGAGCTGTTCGCACCTTTGTGATACAAGAGCTTGAAATATAAGAACAGTAATAGTAGCCCACAGAGTAACATATGTATCGGAAGCCTCATCCCTAAACCCTAAATCGTTTATATAATAGAAGAATGCTTAAGAGTGCTTCGTAAAGCAGAGGCGCTCTGGTCGAGCATGTCAGCCACTGTTGCCATGGCACTAGTGCCAGGCATGGCGATGTGTTTCTTGGTGTGTGTTTTGTGCTTTTGGAAGGGGTTAGGTTTAGCGTTCAGAATTTAGGATTTGGGTTTGGGGTTTAGGGCTTATAAACCTTCTAGGGGTTACCCTTGGGTCCACTAATCTACTGTTTGAAGGGCTATATCCGCTACACCCACACAACTTGCAACCTGTTATTTTGTGGAGTGTGGGGGTTCAGGTAAGGTTCTGTCCCTTAGAGTCCCTATATCATACTGCTGATGGACAAAATCCTGCATTACCCATTATAAGGAATATGCCATAATTCCCCTAGTTTAGAGTCCTTAGGGTCATGCAGGATTTTGTCCATCAACAGTATGGATGGCTCAGCGCAATGAGGCACCTGATGTTCCTGAACCACTCGGGAGCAGCTGGGAGCAAACTGGGTTCTTGTGAAGAACCTTGATATGATTTGCCATACCAGCGATCTATAACAAATCAGACGTGTCGTTTATGCTAACCCTAAACCCTAAACTCTCTCTAAACCCTAAACCCCTTAAACTAGGCTTCTTAACAAGAACCACTACACAAGAAAAGAACAGAAGCCAGACCCTGCGGCTTGCGGCCCCGAGACCCCTGGGAGGATCCAAAACTTAGATCCCTTAAGAGTTCTATGGTCGGGTTCCTTTGAAGGCTCTACAATAGGGTTCCTTCAAGGGGCTGTCCACAAAGTACCTTTTAGCCCTTTTTTTGGCTATAGCTATCCAACTCAGGGGTTCTACTTTGTAAATCCTCTCAGGGGTCTGGGGTAAGCACCTGAAACATCAGGCTGAACTACTGGGTCCTTGGTAAGGAGCTTACTTTATGTAAGTTACCGTGATTCGTAATATGCTTTCCTGATTGTGGTAACTCAAACCAAACTCGTTATCGAGAAACCAGACAATGGCATCGACAAACCTGGAAGTGATACCCAGGTAGAAGCTATGCCGGCTTTGGTTACCAAAACTGCCGTTTCAGATTCAAAGAGACTCCCAGCCCTTTAGTTCAGGGATATGCCGTAAGAATCTCTCTATTTTTGAAGGTACTTATATAGTTAATTATGTGCTTAGCCACTGGGCTTTTTGGAGTCTCTAGCGGCTAAGGTTCGGTGGTGTGGACAAGCAAGGCTTGGGGGGTCTCTTGGCTCGCTGGTGGGTTGGATTCAGTTTAGCGTTTAGGTGTGTAAGGAAAAGAGAGGCAGGACAAAGCTACGCCCCTAAACATGTATGTTTTGGGGCTTGGTTCTTCTTTGAACTCGACTTGTGATCTCACATGGACTTAGAGTTAGAAAGCCTTTCACCTTCTTCAAGGTCTGGCACCTAAATTCGTAGGGACCTTTAGGGGGGTAGGGGGGAGGGGGGTGGGGGGACTAGACTTCCCTAAATAGGCCTTATTAAGTCCTTGTTATGGGCATTAAGGCCCCCTACCCTCCCCCTCCCGCTACCCCCCTAAGGGTCCCTATGAAATCAAGTCCCCGGGACACGAAACCTTCACTCCTCAGAATAAGTTGCCTTCTTGGTGCCAGCACTATAGCGCGTAGCTGTTCACTTCAGCCAACGCAAAAATAAACCGAAGTTATGACAAATCCATAGCCCCGAAATCCTCAAACACTACAACCCCGAGCCCTCATTCCTAAACCCAGCAGGACGTCCTCGGCATAATACGTGCTCGTCCTCCTACGCCTTGGCCGGAGGAGGGGGGGCTTACAAGATCTGAAATTTTAGGATTTCGGTGTTTCGGGCTTCAGGCTAAGGGAGCTTCGAGAGCTAAGCTTCGAGGTCTAATAGTAACCAAATACTACTTGTCTAGTATTAGGGCTAAGGGTTTAGGGTTAATAGAAACTACTATCAATATCGCAGCAAAAGTGTAGCTCAAGGCCAGAAGCTGCATCCTTCTGATTCCCTTCGGCAAGAAGCCTTCGGCAGATATGGCAGCTGGCCGGCATGGGGTTGCCGACTGCTAGCCAGGCCTCCAACACCTTGCACAAGCTTGTTTGTGTTGGCTTCAATAGCGCAATATCGGGGCATTATAATTGCAATAGGGTCTTGAGGCCGTTTATACTTTCACTATAATATGGAACCCCCCCCCAAGTAGCATTCACAATCTATTAGGTAATTAAGGCCCATATATGGGTGGTTGTCAAAATTATGGTCGCCTTTTGGGTACCCAAAGTAATAGGTGCCGTATTATAACAGGGACCCCAAAAGGGACCCAAGTTTGGCAACCACCCATATTAAGTCATGAAGCATCCCCCACCTGCTCGATGTCTGCGGCCTCGGCCGCCCACTTCGCCAAGTCCGGAGTTGAATCCACGTCTGCACGGAGGCCTTTCGATTCCAGTACTCGTACTTGGAGGTTCATGGGTAGTTATAAGGGTCCCTTTAAAGGGATCCATAGGGATTCTATAAGGGTACAGGGCTTAGGGCCTACTTGGAGGTTCATGGGTAGTTATAGTGGGTGTATAAGCCCCCTAACAAGGGTTATAAGTATGGTTACCTTACTTATAACCCCAGATTCCAGTATGGGTTTTAATAAGAAGGGTTTTGGGGTACTATAGGGGCCTTATTAGAATAGGGTTTTGGGGCCCAATATACTGTAATAATGTGACAAGGAACCCCCCCCAAAATAGTATAGGCAGTATTTCGGCCCCTACAATGCATGTAGGATGCAGGGTGTAAGGCGGGTTCAAGGCGAGCTCGCGGTTTAGGCTTGTGTCTTTTTTGGTGTTTGGGCTTCAGAGTGCTTGTGGAGCTTTGCAAAAATATTTTTGTGTATATACATATATATATATATGCATGTATTTACATATATATATATATATATATCCTGTACCGTATATTTACACATATATATATATGTTGTTTAAGGGTATTGCACCGTTGTCCCTAAATTCCTTTCCGCCTGCTCTTTCGGGTATACAGTTTTTACAACTTCAGTTCAGCCAAACCCCAACCTCTAAACCTTAGGGTCATAGGGGCTGTTCGGTTTAGAGATAAGGGTTTAGGGTTTACTTCAAGGATCATGGCACTTAGTAACTAGGCCTATACTCAGGCCAAAATGCTGAAAGTAACGTGTAACCCCAAATAAAGTACATATAACCCAAACCCTCCAAGCAGGGTAGAGTTCAGGGTCCGGAATAAACAGATTTAGGCTTGAAGGTAGCGGACGTGGTGTTAGGCTTGAGAACCCTCAATAGCCAGACCTTCCAAAATCCCTGAATTAAGAATTTACCTCAAATTAAAATAGTAAGATCTCTCAGGTGAATTGACGTGTATTGCTCAATTAAGTGATTTAGGACGGTCTGGGTAATTGGTTTCGGCCATTCAGGTTTAGCGTCCTCAGTTAGTTGGGATTCGAACAAAGTTTGGTGGTTACTGTTTTATCTATAGTTCTAGTCGCCACTAACGGCTATGTCACGAAGTTTTTTTTCAAACCACTGTTTTTGGTTGGGGCCTAGGATTCTTCTTAACTCGCAATGTTGTTGCATTGCTTCCCGGGGAAGAGCTCATCGACGTCGGAATACACGTAAAAAAAAAAACTTATTAAATAAACGTACTTTGCCCCCCCAAATGTAAACCCTGTTATAGACCCCTATAGTCTTCTGGGGTTTGGGGTTCATTTTCGCCCTAAACCCTAAGCCCCCGAACCCCGAAAGCCCAAAGCCCTAACCCCAAAAGCCGGAACCCTAAACCCCTCAACCCTAAACCCCTACAGTAGAAGCCAGAAAGTTGGAACATGGCTTTAGGAGGATTAGTGCTGGGATCCCCTATACTTTACTTTAAGGGCAGGAGGAGAATGATGTTCCAACTTTCTGGCTTTTGCTATAACTCCTAAACCCTGAAGAGGGCCCCTGATCGCTGAACCTCTCGAAACTGCACCGGCCTTCAGGCGGGTGGGCGCACAAAGCGACGATGCGAATGGAAGATGCCAGCCGCCTTGGGGATAGTTGGAAACCCAATAGCCTCAATCCTGAAGAGTATTATATAGGGAATCTATTTGGCGTCATTCCGGTGTCCAACTTTATGGCGTTTAACAGTACAGATCTATATGATTGTGCGCTGGGTGTTCTATGAGCCTCCGTGTACCTACAGTTTAGGATTTGGGGTTGGCAAAACGCAAATGAACCAAGAGTTCAAAAAGCATCCGCTTCGGCCCTATGTCCCGAACAGAAGAGCTAAGGCCACGACAAATTTAGATAGTATTGCAAAGTGCCTTTGGAACATGGGCTGATGCACACCGTACTGAACCTGCCCAATACAAGAAATTTAGAACACTCGACGACTCTGCCCACGGACCAAGCCCCTGTACGATGAACACGAAGCCGTGATTACATGCGGTCCTCACATCTCCTCACCAGGGAATCATGAAGTTTATTGGTGATATCTGATATCTTGCACAAGTCCCTAATCCTAAACTCCTGTTCGAACTCTACACCCTCAGCCCTACACGCTATATAGGGCACCAAAAAAGCACATAAGAAAACTTGGGATAGGTATATCCCATATAAACCCCCTTATAATGAAGCCCATTAAGGTAGGGATATCCCCATAAAATGCTTATGCTTATGTGCTTTTTGGGGTCCCTAACTATACCCACAACCCTGCAAGGCAAACCCCAAGCCTTGAACCCCGGACCCTCCACTTGCGCGCCCCTAGAACAGAACAGCTTTTAATAGCCCCTTGCAGCTTTATTCAAATGGGAGTTTCCGAAAATAGGGGATCCCAATACAGTACCCTAAATAGTAGGACCCTTATTATAAGGAGCCCCAAAAGAAGGTACCCCCATTTTCGGAAACTCCCAAATATGAATCCCCTACGAACACTAAAGGGAACACTGTTGATAATCCTCTGGAGTTTCTTTGGTTTAGGGTTTAGGGTTTATCTTGGGTACTGCCCCCATACAGTAACAGTCTATAACAGGGCTACCATTAAGGTCCTAATATATCTATATAATGAATATGATCCAACTGTTACTGAGCGGGTGCAGTACGCAAAGTATATCCTAAGTTAACCTTTCTCAATAATCAGTTGGATTTTTATTGAGATGTAACTAAAGAACACATGAACCGTTTAAGCATGAATCGGGAATCCGTTGAAACATAACTCCTAAGAGCACTAAAGTCGAACCCTGTTTACCAATCCCATGGGGTTGTATTATGTATCTAACTCCGAATGACACAACAGTTAACCCCTGTTAACTTAGCACTCCCTCTGAATTTTATTGAGATACAGCTCCCAAGAACATCAAAGAACACTACTGTCAAGTTTATCCCTCACCTAAAACTTCTGCACTGCCGCCCCGATGCAGCTCAAAGAGACGCTGGACATGGGCGAGAGGCATGTCAAAATGCCAGCGAGACCTAAGGGTTTAAAGTAGAATCCAGAAAGTTGGAACATCAATATCCTCATACCCTTAATGTATAGTATAGGCGATCCTAGCACCAATCCTCCTAAGCCCATGTTCCAACATTCTGGGGTTCACTGTAGGGGTTAAGGGTTTAGGAGGGTTAGCGGTGAGGTTTTACGGTTTAGGATATGTAGGGGTTAACAGTTTATAGGGATTGGGATTGAGGATGGTTCAGGGGTGTTAGGGCTTCAGGGCTTTCGGGTGGAGGTGATGCAGACCCACATAGAGTAACCCCCACGCTAGATCCTGAACCCTAAATCGTAAACCCCTAATCTGTGACCCTAGTCACCACGCAGGGGCCCTAATACTTCAAGTACCTGATTTATCATATACTTCCACAGATTAATTAACCTGCATTACCGCCAGTTGCCAATTCATTAATGGGTCCTTATGGATCCTTGGGTCCGTTCCCCGTTCCTGGTGTATATTGTCCTCCCTTGTTTTCAGAGACTGCCAGCAGGAAAAATGCGTTGAGATGATGTGGGGTGGGAAGCTTTAGCTTAGAGAGGGCGTGGGGTTCTTACGGCTTATGCAACCGAAACCTAGAGATCTACGCATACGGATCATCGTGGATCGGGATCAGACAATCAAAAGAGGTGTGAAGCTACATCAGGCCCTAAAGCGGAAGCATTGACCTCTGGCTCTTGAAGCCCTAAACTCCTCAAACCCAAAAACCCTAAACCTTAGGTCTGCGTATTTCCTGGCAGTTTAAGGGTTTGGGGGGTTAGGACCGTTTGGGGTTGCAGTTGTGAAATCGGTCAGGGTTTTAGAAGTCTGACTGCTCGGGGGAATCTATGGACCTAGGATCTCAGGATTTGGGTCTCAGATCCGTTTTCCGATATCCATTATTGTGCTTGTTGGGGGGGGCCGGAGGGTACATTCAGCAACGCCCACCAAGCCTCCCAAAAGTATTCCTAGCATGGTGCCCTAAACCTAAACCTCTAACCCCTAACTCGTGGCTCTGGTGTGCCTGGGGTGGCTTGGGCTGACAAGAGAGGCGGGCGTCCTGTCGACTTCTTCGAGAAAAACACCAGGGCTTGTTCAAACTGAAGCTCAAACCTCTCTTCTTCAACAACCGGGCCCTAAAAAGTTCAAACTTTGTGAGATAGAGCTAATATAATAAGGCCAAAAAGTTTAAAGTTCCCCCGTTCACTATCTAAGCAACTTGTTTTAAGAATTCCTAAGGGTTCAAGTACTCGAGCAGCAGGTGCTTTGAGCCCGCATGACCTCACTCCCTACGTACTCCTGCTGCTATTTGGATTATGCGAGAAAAAATGAGGAGGAACTAAGGACAAGTATCAGCAATATTCAATACCCGAAGGGTCCATGTGCCCAACAAATATATACTTTGGCCGTAAAGTAGTCCCTGGACAGGTACTTGTTGGCCAAAATATATACTCTTTTGGTACATGCATTTTCTGGGATCTCAGCCCTAAAAAATAGATCACACCCCGAAACCCTAAATTGTTATTCCGAGCACTCTCTGCTTTGAATCGCAACTTCGGGCTCGTGCCATGACAGTTCGGATTTCAGGTTTCTTATCCTTTACCTATAGGGGTTCCAAGTACCCAAATAGTAAGGTTTTAGGTACCAAATTCTATACCCTGAATGGTTTGTTTGGCACTTAACACCGTGTTGTTTGTGTACTTGGACCCTTAGGGATACAAAGTTCAAATCCCTCAGCGCCCCTTGACCCTCTAGATTCCCCGGTGACCCCTTAAGCATGAGGGTATCCTTTTCTTTGCTACGCCCTTTTTTCATGAGGGCAAAAGGGCGCTACTGAGGAACCTAGCCCTTCATGATCCTAAACCGTCCTATTAGGGGCCCAACGAAGCACATAAGCAACAATTAGGATAGGGATATCCCGTATAAACCCCCTTATAATGAAGCCCAGTAAGGTAGGGATATCCCTATAAAATGCTTATGCTTATGTCCTTTTCGGGTCCCTAAGCATGTCTTCTCGTAGCCCCAAACGCCCAAAAACGTACGGGCTCGCTCCGAGCTGTGGCAATGAAAGCCATGTACAAGCGCGCTCCCCTACGGGGCCTCAGCAGTGGGAGTAACGTCTTCTCAGGAAAATCTGAATCAAATTAGGGCTATGTATATGCTTCTGGCCTGACGGGGCGGGGACGCAGTACCCTAACCCCAAACTCTGCACATGCTGTTTCTGAGCTCGTTCTTGTCGGCGATGATCCTTTCTCGTGCTACCGCAAGCTGCGAGAACCTTCTGTCTCGTACGGAATAATTAGAATCAAGGTACCCTAAACCCTAAACCCTAAACAGCATTGGGGTCTAGGGCTCAGGGTGTGTAGGGTTTTTTTAATTGGGGTTTTCGGGTTTTGGGCGCGGAGCTTGTGGTAGGTGTTGGAAGCAAGCAGGTTCAAGCAGCTTCGGCAGGTGAAGAACACCCCTCTGTGGCTGGAGTCTTGGGTTCGTCAAGAAGCCCTGTACATGTAGCCGTTGCCGTGCCTCAAAACCCTATTCAGTGTATCTTCAAGTTGCGGTGTCCTTCTTATGCTATCCTTGTAACCCTAAGGGTGCATGTACCCAAATAGTACATACTTTGGGCCCAATGTACCCATATAGGGAGTACTTTACGGCCAAAGTATATACTATTTGGGTACATGGACCTTTAGGGTAAGTGACCCTGGGACGTTCATCATTGCTTGAGGCGGGGCGGAGTAACTGCTACCTCTGCAGCCATGCAACCATGAGCCCCAACTTCGGGAGCGTGTTCAGTAAACCTCTTGTGGGGGCCTTAATTCTTTAAAATAGGGTTTCGGGGTACATTATACTATTACTATAGCTATAGTAAGGAACCCCCAGAATAGTATTGGTAGTTGTTTAGGCCCCTATATTATTGCGAGAGCTTCAGGAAAAAGAGAACTGCATACTAGGACCAGGTTCCCCGGTGTCCCCTTCCCAAAAAACTGTACCCTTTTTTCCTGTTGTTCTTTTCTAAGAAGGGAGCTCCCAAAACAAAAGGGCACAATCGGGTAGTAATTACTGCAAGAGATAGAGCATAAGCTCACACGGATCCTAAATGCCAGGACACAGGAGAGACAGACCCACAGTTACCAGAAGCCCACAATTCTCTATTCCCTTATAAAGCTTTCCAAAACCCCACTACAACCCTAAAGCAACCCTACAACACCGCTTAAAGCAAGGACCCGCATCTATCTATTCCCCTGTGAACCCTGTGAAGCCCTAGGAAACCCCACAGCACCCTAAGGGTCCAAAGGACACAATAATTAGGTACTTAGGTTTCGGATAGCAGTTATGTAGGTTACTATCTGGGAGAGTATATGATTACTAGGTACTTGGACCCTTAGGGGCACCTCTGAAAACGAGGGTGTTGAGGCACGTTGTGATCTTTATATCGGGACTATTTTGGATCTGAGCAGAAATCTGGCTGCGAAGCCCCTTCCCACTCACTTGCGAACTGCGGCGGCTTTCGCAGCAATCGGCGAAAGAAAACGGATCCGGTTGAGATGTCAATCTTTCTGCGAAAAAACCCCTGAACATTAGGGTTTAGGGTTTGTAGTCTGTAACCAACACACACTCCATGTGACAACCCTACAGATACAGAGCAAAACTGATGACCATGGCCACACACATAGCAGCCTATCAGTGCTACATGCTCGCGTCTATACCATGAAACACTAGCGCGAACGAGCCCAGATGCATCAGAAAACAAAGTTCTGAGATCAGGCCGATGTCTGAAACCATGAACATCGATCCCTGAATCCTAAACCCTAAATCCGCATCAGTGAGCTTTGCAGCCTTCGCAAGCTGTATTAGAGCAGCCATCGTCATGCCCATGGTGGTGGTGTCGCACAGTGCGGATGCCGGACGCAAGTGCCAGCAGACCTTCACATGATGTGTCGCTTCCATGCTTCTTTTTTGTTGAGGAGGGGGGGGGGGCTGACAGTCTGAGTCGGCTTTTTCCAAATGCTTAAACCCAATTGTCCTAAACTATGGGGTACCTTTCTGAAGCCAAAGTCGAAGTTCTGAAAGATCCGAAGCTTCCTGCAGCCATGGGGCTTTGCCTTGGGTACTGCCCCAATACAGTGGCAGTTTTTAGATATTTTTATATATAAATAAACACATATATATATATACACAGAATTATATAGACCCATCTTAAATACAAAAACTAACATTGATGATCAAAATAATAACAATAAGGGTCCTATTGAGGGCCTTTATATCCGTGTTAACAGCATGAAAGAACTGTTACTCAGGCTTGCTTCAGGTCTAGTGGAAGACTAGAACAAGGGCCTCAAGAAGTAGAGGAATGTAGAAGTCTGAATAAAACAGCTAGAGTGGTGTTGGGGCCGGCAGTCTTATCTCTGACATATGAACTCTCTTCTTCAATCAGGGCCACAAATATACAACACCCTATAGTTTCTGAGAACATGCCTAGTTGTTCAAGACCCTGTGTTGGGGTTATGCAGTTTATGCTGCACTGTACTGTCCATGTACGTGGCGAAATCGTCTCCAGTCATGAAGCTCCTCTACGGAGGGTCATACGAAAACCCTCAGACAACATAAGTCACCAATGAAACCCCTTGTGCAAAACGTTGCCTTATCAGATAAGAAAACCCATGCAATGCAATATTAAACCCCAAAAACGCTTTTTGTAGATCTGCTTTCAATTCAAGGAATGCCGGAAACCCTCACCGAATCGACCCTAGGTCTGTGCAACGGGTACATACTTCAGCCCTAAAACATCCTGAATAGTAGGTCAACTATGCTAGTCTCTGCATCTGTGCAAAGGGACTGTACAGCGGATACTACTACGAATTGCTCCGAACTCTACTTTAACGCAAGGTTGTAGAGTTTGGCCTGGTTTAGCTTGTAGGGTTCGGGCCCGAGCACTCCATCCCTACCTCTGGAACTTGATAAGATTATAGGCATACTCCTAAACCAACCCTAACCACTAACACCCCAAACCCTGAACCCTGAACCCTAAGGAAACCCACTTTATTAAAAGGGCCACCACATTACGCTACTTCCTAAACCAAGCCTAACACCCCAAACCCTGAACCCTACTTGTCGGGTCTCATGGGGAACCAAAGCTCAGCCTTTTTCATAAGAAAAGGATTATATAGAGGTTACACTACCCAAAAGGTTAAAGGTTACCTACTCTACTACTAGGGAACCCTAAACCCAACATGCCGTGACTGCCTTGACCGAGGCTTCTGCAGCTCTACGGCGACAAGGCAATACCCTACTTGGAGGTCCATGGGTACTTTTAAGTTATAAGGGTTCCTTTAAGGGTCCCTTTAGCTGGGTCTATAGGAATTCTATAAGGGTATAGGGTTTAGGGCCTACTTGGAGGTTCATGGATACTTATAGTTGGGGTTATAAGTAAGGTAACTATACTTATTTCCCTTATTAGGGGACTTCTAACCCTACTTATAACTACCCATGAACCTCCAAGTACCCCGAAACCTTGAAACCAAACCTCACACGCTATGTGGGGGGGGGGGCCTCAAGAAGTACAATAAATCCCCTTTAAGGGCTTGTTCTCACTGGCCCAGAACCCAAGGAAACAACAGTTGAAACTTTCAGAATCGACTACCTTATAAGAACCCCAAAAGTTGAAAAGTTGAGTTTACAGCCAACAAGTGTTTAAAGTATGATGTAAGGCTTAAAGGGGGTCCTATAATATAGTGACATTCTAGTTATTCTGATCCCGTTTTGTCACTCCGAAGCCCTTGAGGGGATATTATTACTAACATGCACCAACTATTCTGACTGCATCTGAGGTGCCCATAAGAGGCTGGCTGACCCAGACAAACCAATCAAGCAACGCTTCGTGGGAGTGGCCAATCTGCCAGCAGATGTTGTTCATATAATTGGTGCGAGGGGTTTGGGTTTTAAGGTTTAGGTTTCAGGCCGTAAACCCTAAACCCTGAACCCTAAACCGGTTTTTAGTAAGCTTTGCTTTGCTTAGGGTTTTCGTGTCTTGGGTTCAGGGTCTCAGGTCTAGGGCTTCGTTGGTTACAAATAGTAGCTACAAAATAATATCCACAATCTAAAAAATAATAACTACGCTGGGCTATTTGGAGTCTTAGGGTGAGGATTAGATGAGGGTTTCGGACTTTCAGGTTTTAGAGTCGATTTCTCTTAACTTTACAAGGTTCGTGTTTATACGCTTCGCGCAGGGTGTAGTTTCCACTGCCCCAGAAAGCCCAATTATTTTCAATTCTGGAGTCAGATATTATTTGCGGTATAGGGGCGCAAAAATCTGGGGTTTTTATAAACTTAAGTTGACGGACTTTTCGATCAAGCCAGCCAGTCCCGGAGGGCCCACAAAGGTGCAAACGTTTAGGGTTTGGAGTTCAGACTGTACCTATAGTACCAATGTGTGTAGCTTAGTTGTTGCTGGCATTGGTTCGTGATTGCAGGACCCTACCCCGAAAACGATACTAAATTGAAGAGCATGGGTATGGCTTATAGTACTGCCGGGGACGATGTTGAACTCGCAGAACAGTACGGGCGCACAGCTGCGGACGAATCCACCAACCTCACCATAAAGTTCCAAGCACCTAGGTCCTAATCAAATACAGTCCTCAGAATGCGAACCTACATTACTAATATCTGCAACCAGAGTATACAATCCCTAATGAATAGTTTGGACTAATTACTTTGGACCTACCTTAAACTACCATAACCCACTGTTTTGTAGGTTCTCATTATAAACCCTAACATGGAATTTATAGGGACCCTGCAAAAAAGTAGGTTTTGGTAGGTTAAGGCAAACCCTAAACCCTAAACCATACCCTAAACCCTGAACCCTAAACCATACCCTAAACCCTAGACTCTAAACCACTTTGGACCTAGGGCATGAGGGTCGCCCTGAGCCCTGCGCTGCCTCTTCTCTCAGCACGGGTCAACATAAAACTCATTTGGCGCAGGGAAGCGCAGGGGGTTTAGGGTTTAGGGGCTTGGGGTTTAGGGGCTTTGGGTTTGGGGTTTAGGGGTTAGGGATGAAGGGCTGAGGGGCTTAGGGTTTAGGGGCTTAGTACGTAGTACGAGTTTGTAGACCAGGAAATCTTACCGTGGAATGGGCATGTATCTACCATACAGGTGTCTAGGACCCCAGGGCATACATGCAACACGCACGCGCACAGGAACAAGGACACGCACGCCGTCGCGTGAGTTGTAACTTGCATCTTCACATGGGAGTTTCCGAAAAGTAGGGGTACCTTATTTTGGGGTCCTTATAATAGGAATCCTACTATTTAGGGTACTATATTATGGTCCCCTATTTTCGGAAACCCCCACATCAGTGGATCCACGGCCTGGTTGTAGGCACACGTGCAAGCGCACGTGTGCGTATGATAGGCCCTAAGCATATATCAACATGAGTACCATTGCACATGCATGTGCATGTTTGCATCGCTATGCAGGTACCCCGACTGAAAGTTGGCACTTTGGAATTGTGCAGGGCATGGTACACCAACATGGTTAAGATGGTACTTACTCTGCTACTGAGCTATCCTGATATGTAGCCCTGGTCTTAATCAGACTGTAACAGACTATAGTATCAAGTAATGTACTACATAATAAAGTATACTGCTATATCAGAAAACATATGACATCATATAATGTAATCAATATAGTATCAGGTCCTTATCAGGTCTGCAAAGCACAGGCTGGACATTTCGAAGATAGTGGCCAAGCCCGCAGCAGATCCCTGAACCCCAAACCATAAACCCTCAACTCCTATCCCCTAAACTTCAACCCTTTAAACCCCCACAACTAAACCCTCAAGTCCTAAACTATCCCTCAAGTTCCTCTGCAATTGTGCTTCTGATCTGGCTTCCAGAATTGGGGCTCCTAGATTATCACATCCCGTGATGATTATACACCCGAATATAGAACGAATCAGGGGCCCTACACAAAAAAAAGGTTTTGGCAGATTCCCGGGCTTACCTCGAAGCTCATACCCTACCCCTTTTTGAGGAACCCTAGTCTTATGGTTAGGATCTGCTGTCTAGGGTTTAGGGTTTGGGTTTAGGGTTTAGGGTTTAGGTAGAAAAAATAGATACCCTAAAAGAGGGGTAGGATGTGAGCCTACAGGTATTCCTCCAACTCAGCCTGCTCAGGCCTGCTCCATCTCTGCACCCAAGCCGTCAGCAAGGAAGCTCAGCGCAATGCCCGTGGCCCAAATGGCGAGAACCCTCAGAAGGAGCTTAAGGGCGTCTCTGAGGCTCAGTTACGTAATACCCAGACCTTCCAAAATCCCTTAATTCAGGATCATATTAGGGATCCTACTATAATTTAAGGTATATTCCTTATTAAGGGATTTTGGAAGGTCTGGGTATAGGAGCAAGAAGCTGTCATCCCCCAGTTCATAGCAAACCCCACCATCAAGTTCAACCCAAATCAAAACAACACCCTATACCACAATCAAAATCATAACAATCAGCCTAAACCCATAATATAACCATTATCCTAACNCATCCCCCAGTTCATAGCAAACCCCACCATCAAGTTCAACCCAAATCAAAACAACACCCTATACCACAATCAAAATCATAACAATCAGCCTAAACCCATAATATAACCATTATCCTAACGATGAACTGGGAAATGATAAAGCCTAAAACCTCCCAAAGCTAAACACCCCACCTAATCCAAAAACCTCCCTAAAGTCTATAACCCTGAACTGGGAAATGTTCCCCTAATAGAATTTTACAAAACTTATTTACTAAATGNCCTCCCTAAAGTCTATAACCCTGAACTGGGAAATGTTCCCCTAATAGAATTTTACAAAACTTATTTACTAAATGATGTTTAGTAAATAAGTTTTCTAATATAGAATTTAACTAATTATTGCTTAATAATTAGCTAAATTGAATTTTACTAAAGTTAATTAGTAGAATGCTATTATGCTTTGTTCTTATGCTCTTCGCTACACAAATGTAAATACCAATTATAGTTCAATTCTCTCTTCTGACATTTTGAACAATAAAAATATTCCATACCATCTTCTATGGTCTTTCTATCAGGTCGTTCCAGTTCTTCATTGTTCAGGCTTTTCTGTAAAAAGTATTGGTGGTTTTTCGTTTTCTCGT
>BGNK01005359.1:0-38259 GCA_003297005.1 Symbiodinium sp. clade A Y106
TCCCAGGTAGAACAGCAGGAGGCAGTTACAAATAAAAGACAAACAAAAACAAATAAAGACAAATAAAGACAAATAAAAACAAAAAAAGACAAATAAAGACAAAAAAAGACAAAACAAAAAAAATAAAGACAAAGTTTGCCAAATACGAACATAAATAAGGTTTTGGGCCCTTTACATATAAGCCCTGTTGATCTAATCCCTGTTGTTCTGGTTCGGCGCAAACGGTTAAGGAGAATCTCTTGAAGCTCCTGCTAGCAGAGGAAGAAGATGACGAGCTCTGCCGTGGAGCTTGCGGCTTGCGGCTCCACAAGCACCAGGGACTGGACAGCTGGAAGTGCCTCCTCCGGTTCAACCACAAGGTCTGCCAAAGCTTGGCACTCTGCTGTCGGTGCCTGCTGCATGTCAGTCTGGTTGCTTCTGTTGCTCAAGTTTCGAGTTGTCAGAGCTAAGAGACGGTTGAGTGCCGCAAGCTCTTCTACGGTACATCGTCGGGAGACGCTTGCGTAGCTCGTCCCATCCATTGCAAGCTCNTTGCTTCTGTTGCTCAAGTTTCGAGTTGTCAGAGCTAAGAGACGGTTGAGTGCCGCAAGCTCTTCTACGGTACATCGTCGGGAGACGCTTGCGTAGCTCGTCCCATCCATTGCAAGCTCTCGAAACTTGGACAACTGCACACGGCAACAGGACATGGTCCGGTCCAAAAGCACAGTCAAAGGAGTGCTGGCCAAGTACTTGTCGGAAGCAAGTGCTTGCTGGCCGTGACAAGCTTCTAACGCAGCCCTCCCTTTAACTGTTGGCAGCATGGCATCTGGCAAAACTTCCAGAAGCCCTGCCCAGAAAGCTTCGTGCTGCTTCCACTGTGGGAGCACAGCAGTCGCGCTTGTCTTGAACGTTGACTTCTCGTAGCTCTGCAAGAACACAGGCAAGTCGTGCTGAACACTTTCCAAGCTGGACGCGAAGGCCTTCTGAAGCCCTGCAACCGACAGCAAAGGAGAGCAGCTCACACGTGCACGTTTCTGAGCCGCCTGCAGCAGCATCCTGAAACCTTCACACAAAGAAACGGTAGACAGTAGATGCTATGCACCTCTTCTATACAGAAACGGTCCAGGCACACAGCACCTCTGCAGTCTTGAGCCCCAAAACTTGCAAAGTCAACCGCATTCCACACTCGACATGCCAGCTTCCTGTATGCAACAAAGGCAAAGGATGTGTCCTTCACTGCATGCCAGCCAACAGCATGCAAGCCACTTTGGGAGCAGTTGGGCGCCAAAGCGCTCCCAGAAATGAATTTTAACTATTTCCAAAGACCTCTGTATTTTAACTATATAGTTTAAATTTAACTATAACTATTTCAACGAAATAGTTTATTTTTAACTATAACTACTGTTTTTAACTTATCGGAGCCACTGGGTANCTATTTCCAAAGACCTCTGTATTTTAACTATATAGTTTAAATTTAACTATAACTATTTCAACGAAATAGTTTATTTTTAACTATAACTACTGTTTTTAACTTATCGGAGCCACTGGGTACTCGGCCCTAACCGGCCCCAAGTAGTCTTAGACTTGTTTAATTGAATCCCAATGCATACTCGGCCCTACTCGGCCCAACTCGGCGAATCCTTGTAGCCAGGGCCTCGTTTTGGAGTAATTTAATTGAATCCCAATGCATGCCCAACCCCTCCCCAACCCCACTCAGCCCTAACCGGCCCGACTCGGCCGGACTCGGCCCGAACCGGCCACGCGGCCCCACTTGTCTTAGAGTAATTTTTAATTGAACCCCAACCCCTCCCCAACCCCACGCAGCCCTAACCGGCCCTACTTGGCCCCACTCGGCCCGAACCGGCCCCACGCGGCCCCACTGGTCTACGAGTAATTTAATTGAATCCCAAAGCATGCCCAACACCCCACTCAGCCCTAACCGGCCCCCACCCGGCCCTACTCGGCCCCACTCGGCCCGAGCTGGCCTGACTTGGCCTATCTTTGGAGTAATGTAATTGAATCCCAATGCATGCCCAACCCCTCCCCAACCCCACTCGGCCCTACTCTGCCCTACTCGGCCCCACTCGGCAAGAACCGGCCCCACTAGGCCAGGGCCTAGTCTCGCGTAAATTGTCTCACCCCCTCCGCTCAGCCCTAACCGGCCCTACTCGGCCTACTCGGCCCTACTGGTAGTCTTAGAGTAACCTAAGAGACTCCCAATGCATGCCCAACCCCTGCCCAACCCCACTCAGCCCTAACCGGCCCTACTCGGCCGCGAACCGGCCACTTGGCCTATCCTTGTAGCCAGGGCCTAGTCTTGGAGTAATTGAATTGAGTCCCAATGCATGCCCAACCCCTCCCCAACCCCACGCAGCACTAACCGGCCCTACTCGGCCCCACTCGGCCCGAACTGGCCCCACGCGGCCCCACTTGTAGCCAGGGCCTCGTTTTGGAGTAATTTAATTGAATCCCAATGCATGCCCAACCCCTCCCCAACCCCACTCAGCCCTAACCGGCCCTCGGCCCCACTCAGCCCGAACCGGCCCCACTTGGCAGGGCCTAGTCTTAGAGTAAAGTAATTGAATCCCAATGCATGCCCAACCCCTCCCCAACCCCACTCAACCCTAACTGGCCCTACTCGGCCCTACTCGGTACTCGGCCCCACTCGGCCCNCACGCGGCCCCACTTGTAGTGAGTCTAGAGGAATTTGCTTGAATCCCAATGCATGCCCAACCCCTCCCCAACCCCACTCAGCCCTAACCGGCCCTACTCGGCCCTACTCGGCCCGAACCGGCCCCACTTGGCCTATCCTTGTAGCCAGCGCCGACTCTCAGAGAAAAGTAATTGAATCCCAATGCATGCCCAACCCCTCCCCAACCCCACTCGGCCCTACTCGGCCCCACTCGGCCCGAATCGGCCCAGGGCCTAGTCTCGCGTAAAATTGTCTCCCAATGCATGCCCACCCCCTCCCCAACCCCACTCAGCCCTGACCGGCCCGACTCTGCCCACTCGGCCCTACTCGACCCCACTCCGCCCACAAGCAACCTCGCTGCTGAGCAAACGACTACTAAGCTCCAGACTGTCGAGCTGGCTCGTGTTCTCTGAGATGCCCACCGGGTGGGCTTGCTTCGGGTCATTTAAGGGTTCAGCTTCTTCCTGTGCAGAGCGACACTACGGGTCTCTCTGCCTCCGCTTACTTTCGGTTTTGGGGTCGGCGGCATTNGCTTGCTTCGGGTCATTTAAGGGTTCAGCTTCTTCCTGTGCAGAGCGACACTACGGGTCTCTCTGCCTCCGCTTACTTTCGGTTTTGGGGTCGGCGGCATTGGCGGCAGCCATTAAATAGATATTCTATTAGAGAATACCATTTCCATTTTCAAGGGTTAGGGATTGGGTGTTATGGGTTTTTCTATGGGGGTATTGGTGTATGGGGGTTAGGGTGGGTTTTTTCTATGTGGTGGTGTATGGGTCTTCTGGTGGGTCTTTCCTATGGGTATTTGGGTTGGGTTTTTTGGTAGGTTTAGGGTTGAGGTATAGGTTGTTATGGTTTGGGTCTTCGGGTGGGTCTTTCCTATGGGTCTTTCGGTGGGTTGAGGGTTGAGGTATAGGTTGTTATGGTTTTGGGTCTTCAGGTGGCCTAGGGGGGGTGGCATGGTTAGAAAATGGAAATGGTAATTGCTAACTTAATGCAGGGTGATGCAACCCGACGCTCGCTTCCCTCCTAGCCTTCGCACAAGTGTTGGGGAGCCTTTACTTTGGCCTACCGTTACAGCTTGAATGCTGAGCAAACACAAGCCCGGAAGTAGTGTGAATCCGCTTTTCCTCCGGGAAGCGATGAGGATTGATAATGCTTCTTCCCTCCCCTAGCCTTCGACATCCTTCGACACTCTGTTTGATACTGCTGTTCTAAGCCGTCCTTGGCATCCTGGAATGACGCAGTGTCTGCTGTGGTTGACGCTTGACTCTGTTATCCATCAGACGCATGCATGCCCAAACCTTCGATTCTACACAGAACCCGGACAAAGAGATAACAGATGAGACCATGGGAGTGGCATCCCACCGATGGCTACTGCCTTGAATGTGATCACGGAGGAGTGCCCGAAGAACAACGTCGCAGTCTTGGCCCATGCTGTCTCCAAAGTGTCAATCTGGTTGTCACACTGGCGTTCTAGGCAACGGACAACGACGAGGAGCAGGAAAGATCCTTACACACATCGACGAACTGCTTCGGGCAAGGGCAAAAACGCAAGCAGCATCTGCCGAGGTGCTGTAGTTACCCAATCCCACACAATTTCCTGCATTGACATATTTCAGAAGTCTTGAGCTACAAACAGCTGATGGCAAAGTGCCTAGCCACGTACAGTGATGATCGAATCGAAAGACCTTGGCTGGCTCTTGATTGCGTGTGCTCAGCTGAAGCTCGTTCGTTCTCTTTACCACATGCAAGCGCTCGGCAAAGTGCATCGGCTTGATCTCCCTCTCTTTCTCCGTTAGCGCCGACTGCTTTCAGAACTGAACTATCCTTCGGAGATCTAAGCGCACGCCTAGAGTATTGGGGTTTATGGCGGAGTCTTCTCATCTGAGTCTAGCCTAGCAGCAAGGTTGTGCGTTACGATAGAGTTGTGCATTTATCCATCCCCATCAACGAGGAGCTGGGATGTGCCGATTGTATCTGAGAAACTGTCGGGATTAGAGAAATAGGCGTTATTGATATCACTGTGACAGGGAGTTTGGCCGGAAACGGAGCAATCAATGCGATTAGCTGCCTCAACGAGGCAGGATTCTGAGGTCGACCGGCTCGATTGGGAGCACTTGCATGCCGGCATGTGAACTCATAAACATGGCTTTCTGCTCCAATCATTCAGGATGCCGGAAAAAAGTCCAATCTTTGTCAGTATAGTTGTGAGGGGGTTGGAACCATCTTCGAGGAGAAGGCCCGGCCCGCCAGGCATTCAGTGGAGCAATGGGTCAAGGACCCTTATGGTAAAGCGATGTGTTATTTTTAAGATCCGTGGATTGTACTGAATTTGCTGAGCTGGGCGCGGTAGGGAGATTTTGGGGCTTCTAAAGGAGGAATCCAAATAAACCCTTGATAGCGGAACCGGGGTGACCCGTGATCATTCCGGAGCAAAAGCGGCAATCGCATGGGTGTTCAAGGTGGCGCGAGTATAAAGGCGTTGAACGGAATGAAACCTTAAGTGCTCGCAGTTGTCTTGGTGAAATGTAAAGCTGCGAGAGTGCCCATGACAAAAAGCTGTTGCGCGGAACATGAGAGTAAAACCGTGTCGCCTGCTTGTCCTAGATCCCACAAAGGGCAGGGCACGTGTAAAATGTAAACACCTGAAATCTCTCCATAGAGATGTTGATAGCCAGCTTCTACATCAAAGACAAGATGACATGGAGAGAGGAGGCATCCGAGAGAGGAGGCATCCTCAACGAAGACGTTTTGCTTTTAGAACACAGAATGGTCTTCCGAGAAGAGTCTCGAACAATAAAAAGGTGATTTTGTTGGGCCAAGCGAGAAACTGGGTGGGAAATCACGTGCGTCGGCAATCAAATACTTCCAAGAGACGATGCATAATGTGAATGGGTTGAGTAGTGAGTAGTGGAGCGGATTCTCGAAAGCCAAACTATGTTTCCCGAATGTGCCGGTCAACAAGTTGCAGCATGGAGGCAGACATCTTGTATGCGACGTTAGTGAAGGAAATGGGGCGATAGTTGGAGAGAGAACGTGAATCTTATTGGCGATTCTTGACTAACCAACAAAACCTCATGTCCGAACCATTCGCTCCGACTTTAAGCCCTGTTCTACTGGACTACTTAACATGCAAAATAAATTTGTCTCCTCTGCACAGCGCATGACCTGCCAGTACCAGTTACGGACCCTTGTGCCGAAATCTCTTCCATCGACGCACCCTTTACTATGACAGACCTCGGCAATGCGCTTCGTAAACTTAAACCTGGAAAATTCCGAGGACCGAACGACATCCCGGCCAAAATCTGCAAACACCGCTTTACCCGGAAAACTCCGCCTCCTGGACCACTACAACGGGTGTAACTCCGTGTCTCCATTGATTAACAAATCTTCCCGAAGAATCCGACAGGAGATTTCGGCAGATGAAGTTCTTTCTGTCCTGTCTGGCCGCCTTTTTGGTTTTTTGGGGGAAGCGCTTGGGGGAGGACACATCTGCAAATCTGGCTTGTTGGAAAGTGTCAATAAGTGTGAGGGTTGAAGAGGAGAACTGCAGACCAGCCCTTTCCGAGTAACGCAACGTCAACCAAAATTATGTACTTGTTGTCACATGACGAGGACTTCTAGTTGTGACACCATGCTCGCTACGGGCACCAAAGCAACCTCGCAACAGCAACATGAGCAAGCCCGTAGGACTGAGACGACTATCCTGGCACATGCTTACTTTTTGTGCAAAATTTGGCGGAAGCTCAGGGTTAAAGCTACTGGCGACAGAAGCACAAGATAAACAAAGAAAGGAGTACATACGGCGACCAGCAGAGTGTTCCTTTCCCCTCACAGCCCACGGCTGGTTCCCTTCCTATCGAACGCCCCCCATAGACTGTTGAGGTCGTGTCAGTGCCAAAAGGCTCTCAAGAAGACTTCAAAATTTTGACTTGCCCTGCTGCTTGCGTTGCTTTGCTCCAGGCTTGAGGCATGGGCAGTCCCCATGCCCCGCTCGAGTCCGCGCTGCCCTATCCACCATTTTGTCTGATGGGCTTGGCTGTACGAGGGACTGAGTTCATCAGAACGGGTACCCTGTTCTCGAGCTGAGCGCTCATTCCCCCCCCCTTTTTGCTTTGCTCTGGGGCAACAGGGGCAGGCAGTCCCTACCCCCCGCTCACTTGAGCAGCCCCATCCCGTCATTTTGACTGAATGGGCTCGGCTGTATAAGAAAAGGCAGGTGCCCCGGGGTGTAGGAGTAAAAACATGCTTTAATTAGCCAGCCTTGTGCTGGCCGCTGTGGCACTCCACTTAAGAAGTAGCAAGGAAAGGTTTGTGTCCCCCGGTTCCTTAATTAGTGAGTGAGTTTCCGCCAGAAAGTCGGTCACTCGATTTGTCTATCTTGGCTGGTGCGAGGAAGGTAAAGTTTGGCCTTGGTTGGCCATCTGAAGGTCATTGAAAAAGGATGGTTCTCGGAGAGGGCGTGTGCCCCATACTATGTAAAGTATTTTGCACGCCAGCAAAATTTCCGAGCCATCCCCTGCCGCGCCGCTTTCGGTCAGTAGTGCTGGTGTCCGTCTTCATGGTGCCCTTTGTGTCGTGAGCTGTCTTGTCCATCTGGGTTGCCAGTCGTAGCACCTGTTGTACGAGTTCGCCGCCTTGTCGTCGAGGTGGTTCTCTTGGTTCGGCGACCCTGGTGTTCCCCGGCACTGGTGTCTTCTTCTGGCTCGTCCGGCTGTCGTCTCTGGTGCTCCTGTCCGTTCCGGGTATAGATGGGGTACCCCGCCTTGTTGTGTTGTTGAGCTACCTGGTTCTCTCGTTGGGTTCCCTCCACAGCGGCAAAGATTCCCGAGGCCCGCGCGGCTCCAGCTTGGATCGGGTCTCGCCCTTGTAGAGTTCCCCTCCTTTCTGGGGGTCGCTGCGGTTGTGGTGGCGGTGCCTCCCAGTTGAGGATGTCGTTGAGCGTGTCCCTTTGTCGCATGCTCATCGCATTTTTGCTTTGGTGGCGGTGTGCTCCGTGCTCCCGAGGATGGTGCCGTTGGCCGCGGCCTTGTCCTCGGACTTGTGGACGAGGAGGAGGAGGAGGATCTTGGTCTCGCCGTCCTGTTTGGTGTGGTGCCCGTTCGCCGCGGCCCTGTGCTCCGAAGTGGTAGCGGTCGGGGTTTACTCTTGGTTTTCCACTTCGGAGTTGCCCTTGAAGGGGTACCGGTAGGAGTGCGAGTCCGCCTGTTGAAGTAGGGAGGGGTGGTCCCGGTAGTGGGGCGGGATGTTCCGGTCGCTGTTCTGCTTGAATTCGAAGTACTCGAGTCTTGTTCTGCGGGTCCTCATAGTGCGGGGTGGGCTAGCCGTGGTTTCGCCTTGGTTTTCATTGCTGCAGGCTTGGTAGTAGTGCTCCGGGTGCGGAAACGAGTAAGGATCGTCTGGTCCGTCCTAGTGCTTATCTCGGCGGCTTGTTGCAGCTGTTTTCGTGCTGCTCCCCCACGAAGGCTGCCCTTTAACGCACAGTTGTCCGCCTCCCGGTCGTGGCTTCAGTGTTTGCCACCTTTCTCTCGTCCTGGTCCCACCAAGCATCTCGGGCAAGTCCTGATGCCATGTACCAAGAGTGGTTCCTGCCTCTTTGTCGCCGCTTGGGCAGGTTTGCGCCGTTTCAGGGGGGTCTCCCCCCCTTCCTCATCGGGTGATCTTTGCATTCTTGGTGTCCCTGCCACAGTCATGTCCGTTCCCTCGGTCTTGTCCTCCTCCCTCTGGAAGGTCGTTCATGGCAAGGTGCTGGACCATCGGCGTCTGGCCCGCCATCTCTACAGGAAGGTGCTTCTGCCGGTCGAAGATGCCCGGGTTCCTCCGTGACGTGGCATGTCTGCCCGACCCCCTACTCCTGGGCCACCTTGCGTTCCTCGCCAGGGGTCCCGGGGAACAGCCGGTCCCCCGCAAAGGCAAGTACCTCCAAGGGCCAGTTTCAAGGCGGGACTTCAGCAAACCTTCCCTGAAGGGCCTCTATAAGCCGACTGTTGCGGCAGGTGGCCTCAAGCCCCCGACCAGGTCCCCCGGGTGACAGCCGGGTTCCCACAAGGGTGAGAGACTTGAGCCTCTCTCTCTCTGTCTCTCTCTCTCTCTCTCTCCCTTGCGCCGTTCAACGGAAGTCTAGGTGCAGCCATGCCGCACATCGATCGCAATAAGAGCAATGCTTCGAGCGCAGAGGTCTATAAACCCTGGCGTGACAGTCTAAGCTCCCCATGGCCAGGTTGTGAACACGGCCGCCTGCAAGTGCTGCACCACCTCTGCTTCACCTGCACGCCATTCACCACCAGAAACCTCCAGCAGAACATACAAATCGTAGGGAACATGGACACTCCGCCGACTTCTCACCTTGCTGGGCAAGAAGCAGGCGCTGTGTCGCAGGCACGCGGAACCTCAGCAAGGACGCCAAACAGTCTGCACTTTACCATCAAAAGGGTTACAAACAGTTCGTTTGGGTGCTTGTCATCTCATGTCAAGTACCTCCTTGCCAAGGTCTACACAAATCGGCTCATCCGGAAATAACAAGAACCGCTTACACGCTTGGAATTTGGGCCGTGTCATTTTTCTCGAACCCCATCGACAGAAAGAACTTAGCAGTTCAACGAAGGTCAATGCAGGACATGTCGGCATAGGATTATGCTCTGCCAAGTCCATGCGGCAAACAAGGATGCAAAGTACGTTGGTGCCCAAGCGTGCCAAGTACATTGGCACCATCTTGACTCTTGACGAGTGTTTCACGAGCTGACTGAAACCTAGTGAGGGACGTCTCTCGACCGCAAGTTGAAGCGCTTCTCTTAGGTCTCTACTCCTATAGGCCCCTGTGCAGATGTGCGAGCCCACGCAATTTCTGAAACTATGCGGCCTCTGTGTTTATTTAGTCGGCAGATCGTCAAGGATTGTACTGCAGCCCGGGCGATTCGCTCAAGGCCAACAGATGGAAAACCCGCGTTGAGGCATTGGCAACTCCAGGGTTCCTCAATACAGAGCATCGTGAAATAAACTCTCGGAACAATGATTCTTGCAGTCCTGCAGGCAGCCGCACCCAGAGCGAAGACACCTGAAAGCCCGCCGACATCAAAAACACTGAAAATACGTGCTCTACCGGTCGTAAGCCGTCGGGTCCGGACATGAACTACGCTCTACCTATGACTACGCCGGTGGCACAGTGAAACTGTCTTGTGATGTATGGGGGTGTGCCCGAGGCGGGTGACACACAAGGAAACAACAGAGACTCACAGTGGACCATTGCCATTGAAGCTTCTGATGTATGTCGTTGGAACACCTGTCTTGCTAAATACATTACAGTCATTACAGCTTAGTGTCCACTGCAACAATTCCTGACTGCTGCTTTCGTGTAATGTCGTTCGAAACCAGCTTCTCAATCCAACAAAGAAACTTGCGGGAATTCAGGGCTTTCTGCGAATCATCGCTGTCCAGTTAGAGACAGCCTTACAACCCTGTGTACACAGAATATCCAACATGAAGTCGAGTTTAGCGGTAGTTTAGCCCAATTCTCGCGCATGCTGCACAAAAACCAGGCATCATGATCACCACATGTTCTCGAAACTTGCTTGGTTCTCTCGACAACTTATGTGTCCGGTAGTTCTTCTACGGGATTTGGGAGGACAAGCAGAGTTGCACTGTCGTTCGGTATCGTCTACACCTCGTTGATCCTCGCTGCGTACTTCTTGCAATGCAGAAACAGAAAGATGTGCATGTGCTGATGTGGGGCCTCGACCATCCTTAGCGACAACTTCGACAAACGTGTAACTGCAGCAGAAGCGCATAACGCAGCCCAGATTGTGCAGACTACCTGGCACGGTAAGATCACTAGAACACGCAGAATGCTGCGGGCGCTCTTACGCAGGTCAGACAAGAATGAGGCAGGTCGCACCGCCGATGCACCTGCGTCGCTCACTGCCTGGATGTGTCAGTTTATTCTAGTGCACAAGCTGGCACCAGGGGGGTGGGTCATGGTGAACCTCGTCACGGGAGCAAGTGGGCAGAACATGGCCCAAAAAATACCTTCAGAACAGCTGGAGCAGATTTCATGCTTGGATAGTTCTCGACTCTGCCAATGACACAGCAAGGGTCACAAACTAGGGATGACGGTGCAGAGAACCGTCCTGCAGCCAAAAATGAACGCGTTGTCCATAGCGCAGGCTTGGGTCCTCTTCAGACTGGCCACATCAGGACCTCGAAGCAGACTGCAAGAAAAAGCCACATGATTCCGATTCTGCAAGACCAGAGAATCGTCTTTGCTCTTGACTCTTGACAGGTCGGGACAGGGCCTGTTACCAGAATGACCATTGCTTGTGGTTGACCCATTCGTTGTTACACGTGATGTGCATTCTTTGCTAAGCAAACTGGACACAACTGAGACTTTGGCAGACAAAGCGTGGCTGGCGAGAGAGTGCCTTCGACGGGTGACAACGGAACACACAGGCGCAAGTTAAACCTGTCGGTGGGCTTCAGCAAACAGGCGCGGCAGTAGCTCGAAAGCCACGAAGCAACGCTGCGACAAATGCGCATAGCTCGCGGGAGCATGTGAAGAATTCTGCCGCCCTGTGCTGCGTGCCTCCTGAACACGCCATGGTTCCCACCAGTCTCTGACTTCGAGATCCGCCTCCCATTCGGCAAAATGACCGGTGTGTGGCTGCCAGCAACACACTGGAACTCCGTTGCAGTTGCCTGTACCAGAGGCAACTTTGCCATGAGCTCATGGATCAAAAGGCGATGCTGCCCAAGAATAACAGAGGTGCCGCCATGCTCATGTAGGTACGCTGAGCCATGCAACTGTTCTTGGCATGTCCTAGCCGTATATGCCATGCACAGACAGCACCTACATGGAACATAAATCGAATACTCCCGTGCTTTCCTCAAGTGTGTCTTCGACATGTATCAACGAAGTCTGAGAACGTACTCCCGGTGTGCACCAGGGGAATATTGGGTGCTGCAGCAGTAATCCTCCACGCGTACGAGCATGCTTCTCTGCATTGCGTCCTACAGTTCTACGACTCTGCACGCTCCAAGAGCCAAAAGAAAGATCCGAAATGGATGCGGGCAGTCTGGGCTCACTCCCTGGCGCATTCAAGTGAACAAGCTTGCTGCCCAAGCTTTACAAGTCAGGCACTTCACAGTATCTGCAGCGACGGATGGGCAGAGGACTTTGTCCAGCTTGCTGTGCATGTTTTGTACGATGCGCGAAACAACTCTGACTCTCACCCTGTCTCCAAAGTTCTCATTTGGAGAACACCTTCTGCAGATCTACTCAGCTGTGCTTGTCACTGAACTGATTACGTACACAATCAGCGCCATGCAATCGCTGCATGCCAACACCGCGCACTCATGGCATCCCCGCCCGAGCCCCCACGCCCCCACCCCCGCCCCTGGGCAGCACAGTTGCCTGGTCTCACCGTCACATGTTTCTGAAAGCAGCAGCCCCAGCACGGAAGTCTTGCTTCAATAATTCACACCACAAACCACTTGGCCCCTGACCTGCCGTAACCCGAATACATCTTCTTGGAAAGGACCTCGAAAACAGCACTTGTCTAACCGCTTGATTATCCGCAACACCTCTGAAGGATTCAATTGCTGATTCTTTCATCTAGGCTGCCTTGCCTAAGTTTGGCCGTCTTGGCGAGTCGCTAACCTGCTTGTACAGGTGCGCGTATACCCCTCAAGCATAAGCGATTGGACAGTCCCTGCCTGAATCACAAGCCTGGCATCTGCTAAGATCCAGTTACGCAGCGCCTGCCACTTTTCGCTCAGCTTGCATCTGCTAGAAGCTCCAACAAAGCAGAAGCGCCTGTCCATCAGAAAGATCAATGGACCATGCCTCGGCACGATCATCAATGTCCTAAAACGGCTCGTGTTCTGCCTCTGTAGACACATGTAGACACTGCCCTGCGTGTCTTCATGCAACCATTCTGCATATGATTAGGTAGCCCGGCCGGGATTTCGACAGCTCGGTCATCCACCTCACTCCCTGCCGTCATGTCTGGAACC
Organism: Symbiodinium sp. clade A Y106; assembly: GCA_003297005.1. NCBI lineage: Eukaryota > Dinophyceae > Suessiales > Symbiodiniaceae > Symbiodinium > Symbiodinium sp. clade A. The sequence goes on from BGNK01005359.1 coordinate 12,677, forward strand.
TGCGAACAACTGCATGAGGAAGCGAGGTGTGGAGTGCGGATGATAACGCCAAACTTTGCGAAAACAGATTCTCCTAACCTCCGAGGCAGCTTCGGGTCCCAGTTCCGAAAAGCGCAGGAGACACCCTTGATTGAAGACGAAACTAATTAGTAACAGAAAGCAGCGTCCACACTACATGCCCAAGCCTAGGAAGGTGAAATTATTCCGGCACCCCTCGAGTCGGGAGTTTAGGTTCGGCTGTGGAGCTTATGACCAACCACTATCACGGCAACGTTGCTTCTCTTCTCCCTCTGCAGGTCAACAAGCATAACAAGCATGCATCCAAGCGTGTAAGATTGTTGCAGAATGCTCAACCGCCCCAGAACACACACCGCTGGCGCAGCGTGGTTTGTGGTGTGCAGCGTTCACCGTGCGCTTTGCCTGTTTCAGCACTGGTGACAGTAGTGTCGGGGAGGAATCTGATCTTTTGGTTCTGCCTCACACGAATCCGGACGAACCCGACAAGCCTTGGCCAAGCCACTGATGGTGTTGGAGACCAAAAGTGCTTTGTAGCCAGCGTTGAATGCGTTTGTAGCCTCCGCAAGGACTGTCACGTTATGTTCTCACACCATTGGCTGAAAGAGCCACGTCACGGCCTTGTGCCGAAAGGTGCACAGGCCCCGCTCAACCAAGAGGGCCAAACTCTCAACCTAGCCAAAGCATGTCGCACAGCCAGGCAACACACTTACACCTCCAACGACCTGCGGAGTTGCTGCCAACTCACCACAAGCAAGGCTCCTGCTGTCGAAAATGTCCATCACGCATGCACGACTCACGCATTATGTGGCCTAACAGTCTAACTAACCTCCGGGATGAACCTCGTCTCGTTTGTGGAACCAGGCTCCATCACGACCTCGCTTGATCTGCTGAGCTTCAGTTCGCAAATCTTACGTCTTACGACTTGAGAGCCAGGTTTTCACGGCTATATCCTACACAAGGAAGTTCGACGTGCATGTTCCCTGCTGATAGTACTAGTATTACTAGTGCGAAGGCCTCCTTGTGCAGTTGTATTACACTGGTAACTGCTAGTGGTGGATGCTGAACAGCTCCGGATCAATCCTCCCACAGGATGCTCGCGTCTCAAGGCCGCAGCACGTCCGTAGAAGGAAGGCTGCACATTGGATGCCTCCCTGAGAGCAATTGAAACCACTGAGATACAAGCACATTGGCACAGGCACCTGTCCAAGGGCGCCCTGTGTGATAACTTTGGCAGCCCGAAGTTGGGGAGAAAGACGTTCCATCCGGCTGGAATCCTGGTCATGTTAGCAGCACCCGTGCACATGATCTCGTGTGACACTCACGGTTGTCAGCGAAGTAGGGGCCCTGCGCCACAAAGCTTTGGACCTGCTGCTCCCCGGTGACCTGCCAACTTGGCAGCCGGAGCTGCCCGACTCAAACAGCTTCAATACTCCCATTCCTTCGGAGGTTAGACAGGCCCAGTGCGCTTTGTCAACAACACATCGTCCAGCGCCCGTTGTCAAGAGGGTTTGGGATTCAGATGGATTCAGGCCAAGTATGGCGGCTAAAACATCTCGCCTTTTGGTATTTGCTGCTTGCCGCCTTTGGGCGCTTGACGGTTGTGGTGCTTGGGCTGGTTGTGGGCTTCCGGTTCTGGTTAAGCTTCGATTCTTGGATCTTGGTTTTCGGGTTCAATGGCTCAAGGTGCAAGGAGTAATTAATCAACTGTCGTAAAAAGCATTTGTGGGTACGTCAGAGTGAAGGGTTGAAATTGCAGGTTTCAACTCTTTTCCATTCCCGGGATTTCGTTCTAATGGTTCTGGGCACAGGTGCAAGAACCCCTTCTTTGAGACTATCGCGTCGGCATGCTTGAAAAGCTGTCGGAAAGCCCTTACAAACAGAGCCAGGACAGGAGGCGAACGGGTAATCGGCAAGCATTACCTAGATTCAATGGGCACGTGACGTGCACCTGCCGCAGTTGAAGCTACCGAATCAGGCAATCGCTGAAGCCGCACTCCCATACAGAGTGTTGGTGCCGAACATTTCCTGAGCCCATTGCATAAAGTGTGGAATGGGCAGCACTGTGGAAGCTGCAGCTCACGATGCTGAGCACCTGATTTTGGGCGCCAAAGCCCGCAAGAATCGGAAGCTGTAATCGAAAGACTCTGAATAACAGAAGCTTCTGTTTCACATGCACCAACAGATACGGAAGACAGACGGAGGCGGACAGAAAGATGGATGGGCAAACGGACGGACACATTGACATGCAAAGACGCGCAGGCGCCCCCAGACCGATGCACAACGCAGCTCAGGCCACACGGGCACGGGATGCACTGGGACGAGCCTGGTAAGAAACAATTATCTTCGTATCGCTTCTTCCTTCTTCCGGCATTGTGCCATCTTGTGCCAAGCAAAGTCCAAGCGAGTCGTGTTTCATCGCTTCCCGACCGTCGCGGGCATGTGTCTGTCTAGCAGTCTAGCAGCTTCCGAGCAGAACAAGCTGCCAACGCCAGTTCCTCGCAAACCAGTACGCTAAACGGAAAGCCAGAGTGGCATCATGCTCGCTTAGGCCTTAGGCCAACTGAGTGCATGCGGCATGCAAATCTGGTCGCCACCCCACAACTCCAACCCCCCCTCCCTCAAAGCAGATATGTTATCACAACGACATGCTCGCTACTTGTAGCAAGCTCGCTTTCCGTCATCACACTGTGATGAAACTCGGTACTGTCACAAACCACGCTTTATAACCATCGTCTCGAGAAATACATGAAACGGCCTTGGAGATGCAACAATGCATGCTTCATGCCGTGTTTTGCACAGGCAACATGTCCAACTTACTTGGCCCGGCACATGCAAGTATCCTGCGATTTGCCGCATGACATGCTTCTCAGCCAGCTGCACAGCTGACTGATGCGTAGAGGCGTTGAGCAGCAAAGATGGCAAACGAACTGGCCCATGGTAAATCTGAGAGATTGAATACAGTAACAGCTCTGCTTAAGAAATCATTGGTTGAAGAAATTGAGCCCCTCGGACAACCGTGCGACACAAAAATATATACATAAAATGCGCGCATTCAAAATAAGAAATCCAGGGTACCCTGGACTCGGCGAGCCAATTTCTTATTTTGCTCTTTCTCATTTGGTCTTCGCTGGTGTTGTTCGCACAAAAAACAAGAAACCAAGAAACTAAGGGAGTAGATTTCGTATTCCAAAAGCTCGGCGCCAAACCCTTACAAAGGAAACCAAGAAATGAGAGCACAGAAGGATTCGAGCCCACAGCGCTTTCTATTCCAGCTCATGTGCTTATCCACTGGGGCATGGCATCCCTAAACGCCATTGAGGGGCTCGATTTCTTATTTTGGGGGGTTCTGGGCTTGCCTACTCAGGGCTTAATAAGGCTTTAGCGGCTTTGTAAGGGCTTAATAAGGGCTTAAATTAGGCTTTGCCGTATAGGAAAAAACCACCAAAATAAGAAATTCAGGGGCTCGATTTCTTAAATTTAAGAAATTGAGGGGCTCGATTTCTTATTTTGGGGGGTTCTTTTATTTGCTGCCGTTTCAAATCAAGAAATTTGGGTTAAGAAATCCAGGGTACCCTCAAATCCCGAAACGTTTTTTGCTAAAAGAAGGTGCGCTTCAAAAATAAGAACCTCACGAAAAATTAACGGTTTCTTCACCTGCGCTGTCGCTGTAGTAGATTGGCAACGACATCTCTTCTTGTCTGTCACTGTTGCTGATGTGGAACTTCCATTACGACAGCAGGACTGACTAGCAGTGACACGGAGACCAACGCTGCACACGGACCCACCGCACATCTTTTTTCTGCAAGCGCACGGTCAGTAGCGACCGCTTGTTCGCAGCTCGGCTTGCGGCAGGTCAGCCTGTCCACGCAAGTCAGACTTCTCATAGAAGCCTTGCCTGATTTGCATGCCCGAGCAGGCCCTACCCCAGCTAGGCCCCAGACCACCAACTTGCAACACCTCCGTCGTTCAGAGGCGCATTCCATCCCTGAGAATGCACAATTGACAATGCTAGTCTTCCATTGGCTGACTGCTATGCCCTGGGATCCGATCGCAGCTCCTCGACACGATGCCTTGCACTTACCTGCACTCGGCAGTGCTCACACGGTTTGTCCAACAGGGTGCTCGGATGGGTGCCAGCTCTGCTTCAAGCTGCCCATGCACTCCGTGAGCCTGCAGGGCTATTTTTTTGTCAGAACATTTGCAGACTTCTTCCGAAAATTTCCTCGATCCTGGCCAGCTCGCCCCTGACACCTTCCGTGGTCCAAGCTTGTCAGGTCTCCAGTGAAGTATATATCTGAGACTCCTGCGCTCAGTTGCTTGCAACCGTTCCACTTCCAGTCCGCTCCTGGTAGCACAGGTTCAAATCAATTCAGTTAAACCGGAAGATAAATAGTCTGGCTTTGCTTTGCTGCTATCAATACATATCATCCAACGTCAACAAAAGCCGCCGCACGGATGGTAAAACTCATCAACTCGGATGGCAGCGTAAACACCAAAGCGCGGTAGTCACGTTGCGCCAAAGTAAGATGAAAGTCACTGTATTGCGCAGGAGCCCGAGCCCCAAGGCAAGGTGCTCCTGGATTCGGCCGGCTCTGAGCCCAAGCATGAGCTTCGCGTTCGCGCGAAGATCTCACTTGCATTTTCCTGACCCGCCTTCCGCCCTTCCGACCGATGTGCAGGCTATCACCGGCAATGCTGACAGGGGTCGCCGGCTAGACAATGAGCAAGAGGCGGCCTTCATCTCAAGTTATGTGGAGTAGCATTCATGATTCAACGATGTCGTGCGATTTCCCGAACTTCATGCGCTATGCTTCTTTGTCCACCTTCGTCTCGGGCTAGCTTTGGCCAATCATTGGGCAAGTTCATCAATCGCCGCACACTCGTAGCTTCGGGCTGCACTGCTGAACCCATCCTGTGCCTCTGCATGTCTTGAGTACCTCTGCCTTTTTGGCGAATGTCTCGTCCCAGTTTGTTGGCACTGCTCCGCAGACGCTTCCAAACTGAACTCGCCTTGGTGGCATCTCCGCTTGTAGACCCACTGATAACACAGGCCACGTTTCTCTTCAGGCGCTCGATCGTGGGGCCTCTACGCCCGAGGAGCCGCACGAGTGCACGAATACGGTTCTGTTGCATGTTGATAGAGTTTGCCAGCATGGCAATTACTTTGAGTAAAATATTAGCAGCGGGCTGGTGGAGCCCCCTGATGTAAGATTAACACATGTCAAAGTCGCTTCCAGGCTACCGTGTGGAAGAATTTCCCCAGCATTATGCTCGCTTTGAGGGTGAGAGCAGAACGGCTGGGCTCGCAAACCCATGCACTTGCGAAACGAAAATGCAAACGGGTATCTGGTAAAGCACTGGGGCATCGTAGGGAGCCTGAAGAAATACTAGGACATATTCGGGACGACTGAATTACCTTGTCCTGCTTAAACCATCTCCTTTTTATAAAGTCTTTCGTGACCTTGTAACCGAATGCCGAGCAACAAAAACCCCGCTCTGAGAGTGGAACGTTTCCTTTGGTGTGCGTTCGCGGGTCAGCGCTCACTTACTGCTCCCCGTCGGGGCCAAACACCCACAGAAAACACCGGCTGCACATTATATTTTGCGGTGTCTTTAGCAGGCCCAAGGACTCACATACTCACATGCTCACCCTCTGTAGGGGTTAATACACAGCAAAAAGACACGGGCGGCGAGAGTTCGCGGACACCGGGACTCCTTCACTCACTGACTTCCGTCGCCTGCTGGGGGAGGACCCGAACAAACACCAAAGAAAACACACAGGCGGTGTGCTTTTTTGTCGCTCTGCGCTGCAGGCCTCGCGACTTGCTTTTTCAAGCCCTTTCGCCGCCCGCTGCGGAAGAACCCCAACCCACAGCACAAAATGCACGGGCAGAGGCTGACCACGTAATTACGTAATCCTCACGGGCGCATGCACGGCTGACACTGCACCCGTTCTATCCCACATATGCCATGCGTGAGTTTCTCTGGTTCCGCTGGCTTGGCTCCCCCTTGCTTGTAGCAGGCACTCTTGGTCTGCCTGCTGGTGAAACTTGGCAATGCCACGATGCCACATTTCACATGGAACTTTGTTGCAACGCTTAAGCAGCCTTGTCGGGAGGGCGGGGGGAAGAAGCTAGGCGCCAGGCTGCACGGTATGAAGTTTCTTGATCTCTTCACTGACATCCTGAAACGTGAGGACAGAGAGAAAGGACCTGCCTTACACGGAAAAGCGAAGGCCTCCAGCAGTTCTTGGAGGTGCTTGGCTTCACGTTCCAGCTCCTGCTTTTGGACCTGGACGCCCCAGGCAGAGCGAACGAGCGAAGTTCGGGCTTTGAGTGCCTTCTGCGCGGCATGTTTCTTTGCCACTCTTTCGCTCGCCTCGTCCAAGGGCCATGCTGAAAAGCATACGGTGGCTGGGCAGAAGAAACACTTCCCACTACCCGGGCTTGCATCGGATTTTACGTTCAGGCCGTCGACCCTGCATGCAACATAGTCAAGCATCAGGCTACAGGGTTGCTGATGCTTCTGCCTCCCGGGCATCTGCAAAGATGGCCTGCCAAGCTGCGACCTGCAAAAGCCGACTCGAGACGAAAAGACGAGGCAGCATGCCAAGCTGCACATTGCCAGAACGGTCACATGGTCAAGGAAGTCTTTCTTGGAGCCTCCCCTTCAGAGCGAACTTTGGAGGCACCCATGGAAGCGTGGACTTCCTCACAGGCTTTCAACTTCTATGTCGTGCAGAACTGTTCCCGGTTGCAGATTGCCGAGCCTGCAGCTGCTGCTGTATGTGCTTCATGCTTTGGCAGGGTATTCGGATTTCTGGACTTCCACGCCACGGCTAGCCAAAGAGTTGTGAAAGTACTCCATCGCGGCTGCCCACTGTGCATTGCAGAACGCTACAGGCGATGCTAGTCAGGTGGGAGCAGTGGATGGTGATGCGCTGCCCTGTTGAACTCGAAGCCCGCATGTCGTGCTTGCGAGATTGCGCAGCTGGGTAAAGACCTGCTATCTGCACAAATGATGAGAGGCAGCTGCTGCATCACAGGTCTTGAATCAATTTTCCGAACGGAACGACCAGGCACGGCAGATGCTCGGTACACAGGTCTAGCCAAACAAATATTTCTCCCGACACCAAGCATTTCGCCCGGTAAAGGACGGAGAGTGTCTCAGACTATCCAGAAATGCCCGGATGGTCCAAGTCCTTTCAAGAGCAGCGGAAGCTCTGTTGTCACGTCGTCCGGGACCCAGAATGGGTGCACAGGTTGGCAGCTCATCGACTTGCAAAGCAAGCGCTGAACAGTAGCTCAAAGCACATCAATCAGGCAGGAAAGCACCAATTACACATGCAGCTCCTTCGGCACACCTTCAAGGGGATCTAAGTCCAACTTCTTGGCCAAGTTTATCCTGGCTTGCAGGCAGAGGCTACACCACTTGCTTGAAGTACTGCACGGGACTGCCGCCTCGCAGGCTTCCCTGTCGGACCTTTAGGAATGGTCGGCATCGTCACCTTGGTAGCTGATAGCTCGCGGCCATGCAGGGCTTGCGAGCTTTTCAAGGTCGGAGCCAACATTTCAGGAATCCATTTCGCTTGTAGCTTATCACCTGGCACACGTATGACTCATGAAACTATGAGGTGTCGCGATGTTGGACGACTTGCACTGGGGACACGGCATTTGTTGCACCAGCTTCTGAGCTCTTTGATGGTCAACCTCTCTTCTGAAAGCAACAGGCATAGCCCTGCACAGCAAGTCTACTGGCACGAGAACAGTAAAAAGCCCGTGGCGACTTGCCATCCTTCAAAACCGCAGCGATGCCTCCGGCCAAGAACCGATGGATACACTCGATGGACGATTGCGCGGAAGCCCCTTGGCGAAAGACGGAAGCGCCTACAACTTCCCCCAGGGACTTGTGCGGAACAGCGAAGGCGATGCAGTCTTTAAACCTGGAGGATTGCGGCAGTTACGATTCCTCAGCAGAGTTTGTTAAGCGGAAAGGTTGTCGGATGATGCTGAGCTTGTCTGCCCAGAATAATCGCAAAAGAAACTTGTAGTAGCGATTGACTTTGGCACAGCCCTCGGGCTCCAAGAAAAATCTGGAAAGTGGGGATGGCAGAACAGAAGCACCGATCCGGATGCTGTAGAAGTCTAATTAATCCCCCATCACCGCAGCCACAGCCCAGCCAACACTCCTGTTATCGCCGCCGGCACCGCCCCTGCTACGCGAGCACCACTATCACAACCACAACAACGAAAACACTCGTGCTAACGACAAAGTAAAAAATTGTGTTTGGTCTCAGTCGCTTGCCAAAAAGTTCAAGGTTGCTTGTTTGGGCGACTGGACAACTCTGGTGCCCGGCGCGTCGTTGGCGCGCATTGCATCTTCCACCTTGCATCTGCTAGCACCAAGCACCGATGCAGCGGCGAAAAGACTCGCGTCTGCCACCCACCTCGAACGGCGAAATCTTCTCCCCAGCTCTGTTGATGATCTCCTAGCAATTACCCAGTACCTCCTCCGCTCTGCGTTCAGCAGGTGAAAACATTGCAATACTCCTTGAAGCGTCCACTCAAATACAGGTAACCGTCAGCATCAAGCCAACCTTTGTCGCCTGTCCTCCGTTCCAACGGATCTTGCATGAGGCACGAAAGAAAAACAAACACTCTAAGAGCTGCAAGCTGTAACTCCTTAGCCATCCGTCACTGAAGGCTTCAATGTTGGGATTCGCATCCATATGCTCCCTGAACTCATATCCTGAGAACAGCATCTGCAAGCAGCTGCAGTGCCGAGCGCAACATGATCAGCAGCTGGCCGCTTGTGACAGGACCACCTTTCACAACGACCTGCAGACTTGATATCATAAAAATGCATTTTGATGTGCCCGCTCGAACATAAACTCATTGCCGCCTCTCCCTCTTCACCGACATTCAGGAACGTGCCGTCCTGCCAAGTGCACGGAGCGCCTATTAGCAAAATCAACGGGGCAAACGGATTTCTGAGGCTCCGAGCAGGGTGCCCATTCATGATGCCCATGTTGGGTCCGGCCTTGTCACGGAAGGCGTATAACAAGGTCGGACAAGCTACGTGCAGCCTCGCCTTCATCCCCACCGAGCGAAGTTTGCGCTTCCCACATCGGGGGTTGGAGGCAATGGGCATGGACCTGTCAAGTTCGCTTTAGTGATGTTAAAGACCCACGAAGCGACAAGTATCTCGTCTCAGGGAGCCGCTCTGTCATGGCGTATGTGGGCATCACATGAACCTGTCGGGCACGGCATACCAGATCGAGCATCTGAGCCCCAGTCCTGCTTGCATGTGAACGATTGTTTCTTGGCCTTCAACACTTCCTCCATCGCAGCGGCCACAGTCGGGACCAAGGCGGCAGAACCTCGCATTCCAGCATGTCGTGGCCGTGCTCCCTGAGTCACTCTCAGAACACATCTTGCAAGCGCATCAGGCTGTCTCGAAGCGAGGCGACCACAGTTTCGGATGAGCTGGAGCTTGTTCTCCGGTGGCTTACCCTGCTTGACATCTTCAGCACGCGGCAGTTGCACGGACATCAGAACGTGCCTTCTCTTTCGCGACTTCCTCTGCAAACTGAAGTATCTGCAGATGCATGGTAGGAACCTTTGAGGCAGCAAGGGCTCAGACAAAACGCAACGACCCTCAAAGCCGACTGCTGCGAAGAAACAGCAGAATACCAATTCGGCTCTGGTTGCGAGATCAGGGCTGCATGAAAGTTTTGTACCTGCACGCTGGCCCTCATCTTCCCTAGATGTTCGTCATCGAGCTGCACGGGCCTGGAAGACACCAGGCAGGCACACCACCTCGGACACACGCTGGGCCAAGAACAGCATGCTCCAGAGACCGTGGGGCGCACCTGAGATCCTGCGATCGCCGAAGCCAAGACCTCAGAGATTTGGACCGCTCATCTAGACGATTAGCATCCGAAAGCTCAGAATCCGGCGTTAACAATCAATCCATGAATGTGGAAAAGCCTAAGACTCAAGCAGCTCATTCAGCCTGTGATGCAAAACGTAAAGTGGAGGTGGCAGCAAATTGGCGCTCTCAGGCTGCGGCGGCATTGTGTTCAGGCAAATATGCTCCTGTAGTTACTAACTGCAGAAACTGTCAGAGTCCAGATGGATGACCGGAACTCTGTCGACTATGCTCCAGGCATGCTTGAGCTCAACCTGGACGCAGCGCACACCACTCACACATGCAAGGCCGCAACAGATTCAAGTCTCAACCCATGGACTGCTCTACTTTTTGTTCTAGGCCCCTGGCTGTCGAGGCTATGCACATTGCACCACTGGCAATGTTCGCGTGCCTGGATCACCATGCCGGTGTCTTCACAAGATTCTAGATTCTACACTGCTTCTCAACCTAGGTTCCTCACGTCAGCGGCACGATCTTCGGCTTTTTCGTTGTACCCGAGGTATGCAGAACCAAGGCAAGATTATCACCTGCATCGAACTGGCGAAACACCAGAAAGTGCGTGATTCACCTGGTTCTCGTGCACAGTCTCTTCACTTGGGCAGGTGCGCTTCACGGATGCTACTGGGTTGCCAAGTGCATCACCCTGCGGCTCAGAGAGGCGCACACTTGGCCCAGCAATCAAAAACAACCTTCAAGGGCTTCCCAGCTGCATGCTTGCCCAACTGGAACAAGCCGGCCACTTCCTGCACATTGCAGAGGAAGCTGAAACATCTGAGGGCTAGGGCCATATCGACAGTCCACATTCCAGAATTATTGCCTTCGAAGGTGTCAGCTCCAGCAATTTCTCTACCTGGTCAGAACACAACCAAGTGAGCACAGGCTGCAGCAGTCCATGCACAAGCAGGCCTTGCACTTCCGAGCAACGCTTACGGCGTTGCCTGTATTCTTCTGGTCTTCTTCGCTGAGACCGTCCTCCAGCGAATGGATGATGAGCATAAACCGAACCATGGCAAGAAACCCGTGCGTGCAACTCCTTGGCTTGTACCACTAGGGCCTGCAAAATCTGGGAGAAGTGACGTTTGTCGATCGAAGCCAAGCGGCAGTGCTCGGATGTGTAGCCACTCAACCAACAGCAGGCATTGGACTCGCATGGCAGACGAGACGGGGGAACACCACGTACCTCCTTTTCTACACCCCAATTTGTTTTGCCGAGTTGTTTTTGCTTGGTTTTGCCTTTTTTCCAACCGTTCAATTCAAAGAAACAGATGCTAATGAAATCCAATGGGTTTAGCGGGGTCAGCATCTGCGACCACCAGAGAACCGCCACCCTCAGAGGGGTAAGATCAAAAAGCTGACATGGCATGACATGAGATTGAAGCCTTCGTCCTTTTACAGCATACGCACATCCAACACCAGGCAGACGTACGCTAAGAAAATCGAAACAAAACATTCATACACGACACAAGTGATCGTTGGATGAAACATCTGAGAGTTCATGGTTCCCATCCAACCGACAGACAGACAGACAGATCGACCGACCGACCGACGATCGACCGCCCGACCGACCCACCGACCCCAACGACCCACCGACCCCGCGAGCCGCCGACCCACCGACCCACCGACCTGCAGTCCGTGCGGACGGACAAAGGAAAACAAACAGAGCGAGCGAGAGAGAGAACAGAAAGAAAAAGAGGAAGAGAAAGAACAAATGACAGAGAAAGAGACAAAGAACGAGAAAGAGACAGAAAATGACAAAAAGAAAGAGAAAGAGAAAGTGACAGAGAAAGTGAAAGAGACAGAGACAGCGAGAGGGAGAGGGAGAGGGAGAGGGAGAGGGAGAGGGAGAGGGAGGTGAAGAGCAAACGGGCGAAATCAGGCACAGCATTCAGCTGGACAGAATGGTCCAATGGCGACAAGGCATCCCCGTTCAAGCGAGTTTACACTGACAAAGCCGATTATTAACTCGAAGGGCTTATGACTCTCCGGCCAGAGACAGCTATCTCCCCGCCGTGTGGTCTATGTGCTCAGAGAAACACCTGCACTTTGAGCGATCAATGCTGGCCAAACCCCAGCCCGTGACAAATATGTCGTCGCCTTCAACCCGGGTGTGAAAAGCAGAGGATTCCACTTAGCTCTCGGTCACAAAGCCCTGGGCAGCCAATCGTAGATCGAAGCACTGCAAAGCAAGAAAGCAAGCAGTGGGACGATCGGAGTTTGGTACCATTAGGTTAACTGCACAGCTAGAAGAGAACAGGTGGCTCTTTTTCTGGACGTCACTAAGCGTGCGTCTTGAGCAGTCAAGCTGCGAATGTGAAACAAAGTTGGCATGAATCCTAACGTAACATGAGTACAAGGTGTACGTTACGCGAGTCGGTGAGAAATCACACCCCCCTCGACGCGAGCTCACGCGTGAGAATAGCGGAATTTAAAAGTGTCAAACTTGACTCTGGCCTTTGCGTCGTAGGCACATAACGAATTGCCTTTAATCGCAGGCAAGACGGATGAATCCTTGATGTTCGCGAGTTGTAAGACTTCGAAACGATGCGCTCAAAACGGCAGCTCGGCAGCATCGAGTGTCAGTAAAACAAGAGAGTCTACGAGGAAAATTCCATGGCTAGCCATTGCACCCCTGTGGGTCTTCTCAGCTTCGGCACAGACAGAGAGGCGCTGAGGTAGCAGCGGAAGTCGTATCTGCGCACGGCTTCACCAACAGATTCTGCCTAACCACCGACGGTACTGCTTTGTCAAGGTGGTCAAGCACAATCAGCCGGATCCACTGTGTGAAGACACCACGCGTCGCTGCATTGATGGCACGGTCGTCTACCTACGAGTCACGGGGCTACGGGTACCGTCGCCCTTAGGTCTTGTCGATCGGCCACCTCCTTGCTTTCCTCCTCCTTTATCGCCCTTCGCCTTTATCAGACTTACCCTTGCCCTTATCGGAACGGCCTTTTCCCTTCGATCTTCCTTCACCAATAGGTCGAAGGTTGATATCGTCGTCTTCGAGAGAGAAATCTGCTGCCGGGCTTTGTCGTGCCTTGGGCGCCGGGGTAGTATTCTTGGCAGTGCGCCGCTCTTAGGATTCGGGGCGGCGCGTTCACTGGGCTCAGATGGATCCATCGCTGGGCCGGTGAAGAAGCGTTGAGGCTCCCGACCCCTGAGCAGCAGACATCGGAACTGTCTTTTGTATGGAAGGCGCCCATTTATCGGGACGGGCTACCTTCTGTGGAGGTCGCGAGGCGGTTCGCCCCGAGGTGCCTCTTTGCGTGTCATCAGCAACACCAACCCCGGCAGCAGCCATATTTTGTGGGTTACCGGGACCAGCATTCAGCTTGATAAGCAATGCCGCAGCCTGAGTCTTGATAATCGGGAGAGAGGCCGGATCATGATGCATCTGATATAGTCGTTCGATCATCGGCCAGATCACTGGATTTGACCTTGTGCTTCATTTTCAGCACTCTCGGCATCCCATTCTCGTCAGCGAATCTGGATCGTCCGCTAACGAAGATTACCTCACCCTCTCGATCAGGAAGGCGCATGTTCTCGCGCGTCGTCACCCGCCGCGTCGCAGGCACTTCAAGCGGCGGCATCTCGCGGGGAGGCGGAGGAGCATGTTTTGTCTCCAGCCCGCCCAAGTGCTCGCGTGCACTGCGGGATCGATTCTGAGTCCTGGATCGTTGGGTTACCCACTCTCTTCTCTTGAGCTCATCATCTTCGGATTGAGGAGCATTATCGTCCATCGCATTAGCGTGGCGATCACCTCGCCGCGTGGGCGCGACCATACGCCTCGCGTTTTGCAGTCGTATCGCCCCTGGGCCTGGGCGTCTGAATCTCCGAAGACATCCAACTTCATCCTCATGAACCCGGGGTCACTATGTCTTCGCTTTGGGATCTTACTCTCCACGCTCCTGACAAGGCTGAAGAACTCGTCCTCGGTCTTGAGATCCGCGTCGATAAGATCCTTGGATGCAGGACCAATCTCGCTGACAGCATCTTGGAATTCCTTGCGGGTTTCAGCAGGTGTGGATTCATCGTTGAGCACTCTGCAGAATCCCTCATCGGGCACCCGATAGCCCGAATCCGTATGGTGAGAAGCTCACTCCACTTCGTCTCCTTGTGATCGGCATCACCGGCTGTCTCGTAGTCGACACGAAGGTATCGCTTGTACTTTTCCGGATCCTTAATCGCGGATCGGAACCTGTCCATTGCCACGAACTCGTTCCGCAGCGTCATTTTGGATCGCATCTTGAGATTGGCGTCATCCAGCCTGATAATTTCAACCGTTTCCGAGCGCTTACGAGTTTCTCGAGTGGGCCCTTCGTCCACATGGCCAATTAAGGACATGTCCAACGCTAATCGGAGTGTCTGCCCCAGGGATGTGGTCCGAAAGCGCCCGAACTATGGATGGGGATGCGTGTCCATCCGGGAGTTCATGGGGTTCGTTCATGAGTGACGCCAAGATCATGGCGCCGAGGGGACAGCTCTTTCTCACGGTCTCACGCTTCTTCCAACCAAACAACGAGTGGGAAGAGGTGTACATGAGTGCCAGGTGAAATCCTGGTCGCGACACCTTGCAGCCAACGGCTCAGGAGAACAGCTACTTACCCAAGGGCCTAGGATCCAACCGCATGCTTGTGTTCGCTATCGATCTCCACATGTACGCGAGCACCGTCAATCCAGTGGCCTTTCGCTCTCCTGTATGCCGATTGCTTATTTTCAGGACACTGGCTCGATTGTCTTCAATACCTCCTTCAAGTACATGGGAGCTCCCAAGTTCGGCACGGGCCCAGGGAAGAACGAGATGAGCAACCTCTGGCCCGTTGCAAAGCGCATATGCCCTGTGTGCGGTGCCGGCTTTCCGGCGGGGCTGCGCATTTGCCACTCGTGCGCAAAGCCGATCCACTACCCGGATGGAATCTTCTACGCTGACTTGAAGGATGAATTTAGAATACTACGGGATCCATGCCGAATGGTTCTACAGGCTCATTGAGGCAGATGAACTGACCGAGTACTGGCCGCATACTCATGCTGCGATCAAGCATTTGCGGAATTTTCCCCGAATCCCGGTCTTTGGCGGAGGACCACAAGAAAACTGCGTTTTTCGGAGTGAGCGCGATCAATTGCGCAGCTGTTGACATCCCGCCTGAAGACGTGGAACTGTTCAAGAGGAGCGTCAGAGGCACGTTACAGGGCTTCGATTGGATATGTCGATCGAGCGCCTCGTGGCCGGGATGACTGGCAAGGACTCCAAGCTTACGATTCAGGAGTTCTTTGCCACAGATCCAGCGTTTCCAGTGGTAAAACACTTCGGCTCTCTCTACCTGTGCAGGGAGAAACCATTGTGTGTCTACGCCAGATGGTCGATTCACTGTCGCAGGGCGTATATCATCTGTCTTCAGCAGGCCTATCTCTCCCAATACTTTACTGGAGGAGGAATCGATACAGGGGCCAATGAAGATACGATCGCAACGCTTCGCAAAGCGTATAATGTATAATGGATGCTCTTCATCACGACATCCGTCGGCCTCGGCCAACACTCCGTTGCATCATTTGCAGCTCCGTGCAGAACTCGTGCAGCATTTCTTGAAACACGTTGGCACTGTAAGTCGCTGGGACAAAGACAAAGAGATGCCAGACGGCTCTGAGGGCACCTCTTTTGCGTCATATGTCGAGGAGGTCGCCAAGCCGGGCACATGGTGTGGGTTGCTCGAGTTACGGCCCTGGCGCGCATGTACGACGCTCGCATTACCGTGGTGCCTCGAGCCACGACAGGGCAAGTGTTCACTGTCAAGCCTTCGCAAAAGCAGCGCATTGTGGTTCTTTTGTTCACCGGCATTCATTTCGATACCTTGCTCCCTGGGTCGGGCAAGCCTTTGCCCAAGTCGATCAAGGATGTCGTCACCGAGCCTCCAAAGGGTGGCGGGGGTTGCCGTTGCACGGTGTGGTCTGACGATGGGGCTCCTGCTGGGCCTGCTTCGGGCCGCTCTGCCGGCAAACGTTCTTGCCACACAGCGTGGACGGGGCAGTCGTCGGGGTCGAAACGCAAGGCTCCGAGTGCTGCGGGTGGGAACTCCCGGGCCACCGCCAGGCTACTGGGGATCTGGGGATCCTAGAATGGAATTTGAATGTTTCGGGGTTTAGGGTTTCAGGGTTTTTATGGTTTAGGTTGCGGGGTTGAGGCTTCACGATATAGTTAAAAGGTTTTTGTTCGTAGGGCGTGGTTTAACTGCACCTACTGTTGGGGTTTCGGAGGTCCAGGGTAAGGAAGCTAATCCTATGGGGGCCCCACCTGTAGGCCCGCAGCCCCGTGGCCAGCGGTGTATTGGGTTGCACTGGCCTGCAGGCTCAGGTAGTAGCGGTGTACCATTGCCAAAGATAAACAGAGCACATCAAACTTCTGGGCCAAACGCCTGAATGAAGTGCTCTTGGGAGAAAGAGCAGACGCTGAGGCTCGTGCAGAAGCTGGAAGTCTTCATGCAGGACTGCGTGCAGCCCCTGCTGTACGTCGTTGAGAGAAAGCCGGAATCATCTAATTCCAGACCAGCACCTCATTAGTCTTGCCTGCACGCCCAGACTCAACACTCATGCGCAAGGCATCAAGCTACGACCATAATTGCCGCGGGATTTTAAGCAGAGAGAGCAGTGACTGCTTAAATCCCGCGTCCATGGTCTGCTACGACTGCTCCTGCGGAGAAGGGGTCAGTAACGGTGCCGGCGGAGAAGGCGGAGTGCCGCTGCCACTATACTTGGCAGCGGGCGACGCCTTCGAGGAGGCGATTCCCGACGCCGGATAGCCAGATCGGGCATATTTTCGAGGGGACGATTCCCGACATGTAGCCAGACCGCTACGTCAATAGGGTAGACGCCTTGGGGCTACTACCGGACCACCACCCCGGAGAAGCCCGGCAAGAAGGGCACTGGCAAAGGCAAGACCGGCAAGGGCAAGGATAGCAACAAGAAGGCGAAACTCACCAAGGATACCTTCAACCGCACCGAGGATGGCAAGCCAATTTGTTTTCGTTTTAATGCTAAGGGCGGTTGTAAGAAAGGGACTAAATGCCACTTTGTGAATGTCTGCACGAAGTCCGTGGCGAGCACTCGGCTATGAACTGCCCTGGAGCCTCAGCACGCGCGCGTCGTGCTCCCTGGCCGGTCCTCTATCAGGCTCTCTATCCGTGCTGCCATAGGCACCACCACCACCAGAACCAGGATGGAGGAGCACCTCCATCAAAGGGCGCATGCACTGGGTCGCTGCTCGTGGTCTATCTGCTGTAGGGCGAAGATCGCAACTCTGGACGATCGGTATGCCAGCCGTTCCACTGACGAAGTTAGCCCGAGCATTGCATTGTACCACCGGGATGGCCCCGTTCCCGAAGGCACCTTCCGCGCGTCATACGAAATCTGACACGGAAAGGTTGGCATAGGCCTTGGCTCCGCGCATAATCACGACTCCGGGCCATGTGCATGAGCAGGCCGATGATCACCAGCTGACGGAGCCTGTCTGAAGTTTGTCAAACCCTCGCCGGATGTTGCACCAGCGGCATTTGCGACAGGAGTCGCTGTTTATGGAGATCGGCCTGAAAAATGCGCAGACCCCTGAGCGAAATATTAGGGTTTCGGCCCGAGGAGATGATTATGGTCACGACGATCATTTCCGACATGTTCAGAATCGACACGATGTCTAGCTCGCCTCAAAATCTCATCAAGGTTCTGGCAGCTCGTCTGAGACGGCACAGTTGAAGCCTTTTCAGCCGGCGCAGCATTGCAACCGGACGGAGACCCATGGTCGATCGGTCCCACCAGAGATGACCGCGGAATCGTACTGCCGGATCGACCGGGGAAAAGCGACCCGGGAACCGGCGGCAGATCAGCGGGCCGGGAAATGTCGGCGTCGTGATCACTGATATCGAAAAAATTGAGCTCGTTCCTGCCTCGAAGGGCCTCTAGATGAGCGACTCTGGCAGTGAGCTGTTCGATGAGACGGTCGGTCCGCTCCTTGTGATCGTGGAGGGCCCGGCTAATCTCAGTCCGAATGACTTCGATTCGGTTGGTGGCAGTCTGCTCAACTGCACCATTCAATTCGCGCCTCAGCATTGGAATTGCCGATATGCACCTGTTGCAAAGCATCAGGATACCGCTTCATCGCGCGGATCATCTCCTGAAGTTGCAAGGTGGTCGAACCGGCACGAGTTTCGTTCATACGAGAACGAAAGATGCGATCATCAAACTCGATCATACGATCGTTAATCGCCAAGGTCAGCCGCTCAAAACGGCTCTCGAGGTCTCAGGATCGGCGATCCGTCGCTCACGGGCGACGTCACTCAAATGTTGTTGCTGATCATGCTCGCTCCTCACCTCAGCCTGAGCAAGATCCCACATATCGCGGATCTTGTTCTCGAGAGACTCGGCGATGTCTGCGACACCGTTCCGGAGAATCTCGAGGTCAGCTTGGGTGTCGGCCACACCCTGCGCGATCGCTCGGATGGTTCCGGAGCGGAGGCATCGCCATGACCCGCCATCCCGGCCCAGCGCCGGACCATAGTCCGAAATCGGAGGACCACCGTCGTCGGGCCCGGACCGACCGGAAGAGGGCCCGAGCGCCCGCTGGATCCCCACGAAGGGACAGAGGACAAGACAAACAATCGGTCGGAAGAGAAGGGTGCGAAGCACGACAGGCAGTCGCAGAAAAAGCAGGCAACGCAGGCAGAGCACGAGCATCAACAGCAAAAGACATGCTGGCGTTGATCGTGCCAGGCGTCGCAGAAGCAGTGCATGGCAAAAGCGGCGCATGCAGCAGAGCACCGAAGCACTAGCGGAGCCAGCGAGCGAAGCGTGCGAGGCGCGGCGGGCTGCGTGGGCACTTTCATCGGGCTCCACAGCATCCCGTGCGACTGGCGTCACTAGCGAAGAACCGACAGTCGAAGGAACGCGAGGAGAGCCGATCAGAGTTGCCATTCTCTCGGTGGCGCGACCTGACACAAGTCCGAACTTGGTCTAGGCCAGGAAAACGGGAGTGTTCGGACGCTTGTAGGATCAGGCGATCCGAGTGCCAAAGCGGCAGCAGCAGAGCAGCAATCCACAATCGGATGCAGAGGTCCTACGGTTGATAACCTGTGAAAAGCAGAGGATTCCACTTAACTCTCGGTCACAAAGCCCTGCCAATCGTAGATCGAAGCACTGCAAAGCAAGAAAGCAAGCAGTGGGACGATCGGAGTTTGGTACCGTTAGGTTAACTGCACAGCTAGAAGAGAACACAGGCACTACCCTAAGTGCAAGGGGCCCTTTTGCTGGATGTCACTGAGCGTGCGTCTTGAGCAGTCAAGCTGCGAATGTGAAACAAAGTTGGCATGAATCCTAACATGAGTACAAGGTGCACGTGTACGCGAGTCGGTGACAAATCACACCGGGCATCTGTAACAGATGCTCTGCTCCCAACCTCCTTCAAGGGGCGCTTCATGAAAGTCAGCAGCAACACCACAAGCTTGTGTAAGACGGAAAATGTGGAAGGCTCGGGATTTACACGATGATCCAGTGCTGATCTAGATTGCCCGCTTCTTTATGACCTAGCGCCGTGTCTGCAAGCGACAAATCAAAACCGACCACTTGCACATCAAAACGCAGGAAAACATTTTCCACGCCAATGGCTGTCCCCCGGCTGCATGACAAACGATCATTGTCATGAGCTTCTCGATAACACCCCTTTTCAGCTTCCCGAGCAAGTAGAAGAACGAACGATGAATCGACACAGCAGGTGGTATGCTGCTGAAGCAGCACCCACGGCCCCCAAGAACTTGACCCAGACCAAGTTGGCACCCTTGTTTTATAGCGCTGACATTTCCGTTTGCACCTGCGACTTGCACCAGCCGATGCTTAGGAGCCAAATCCTGTGACGGCAAATAAGGCAGAAGCAAGCCGCAAGTCGCCAACTGACAAGCTTGCGGAACTCCGTGCGCGTACTAGCACAACATCTTCTTGTCAGGCAGCACGACTTGACAAACTCCAAAACGAGAGTTTTTTCTTCTTGAAGCGGTGCTGGTGAAAGCGCTTCACAAAACATCGCGAAACACGGGTGCGAACTTGCAGATTGCATCGTTGCAGCCAATTTGCTTGATGCACTTGAAGTAAGACCGCCTGGCGCCCGGAGTGTTGGACGACTTGCCCCACTGGCGATCCCACATGCTCCTGCCTTTCACGTTGTCACCTGTTGCGCACTGCCACTGCCGAGGTACGGAAGTCACATGTGGCACATCATCGACATTGCCACTTGTAAAGCGGTTCACGAAATGCGTGTTCCACGTCACCAAAACACTTGCACTGACCACCGTAGCGGTACACTGCTTTGCGAGGCACCAAATCCTAGTAAATTACAAGCGAGCGACCACGTGCCGGCTTGACCACATGCGCTGCGAAACCCTGCAACTCCGATGCAACCAGGAGCCCAAGACTTGACCAGAAAGATCCCGGAAACAATCTGAACAGTTGCCCGGAAGTCAGTGATGGAGTGCTGCGACTTCAAGAAAGTCCCATGCCAAGCCTAGACAGCGGTGCTGAATCCGAAACTCCTCAGGGCCTTAGGGTTGCTCGGAGGAGTAACAGAAGCTCGCTGCGCCGGTCCATCACGGAATCAACATCAATGGAAGTCACGTCCCGTAGACCCTCCGCCCCCGGCAAGCCCTCACCCTCTTTACGACAAGAGCTCTGCTTGGAACCTCCGATCGTTCAATGTCTTTTCTTTATCTCTTTGCATCTTGCTTGTTCCTTTCTCATGCTTACAACAAAGGGACAAAGGGATTTCATTGCACAGCTTCTAAGCTTCTACTTCGCATCGAGGCTGAGAGCTGGCTTCCAGGCGGCACGCAGACTCCCCACAACTTGTCGATGCCTGCAAGAAGCATGCCCTGCTGGCCCTGCTGTGAAGCCTCCACATCCATTTTCTGGTCTTTACTGCAGGTTCCTCCGCTAACGTGCTCAGCACGCAACTGTTGCGCTCGCTCCGTCCTCACCGTTAAGTCATTTCCTTCTTCAACAACATTCCGAAAGAAACGCGCTAAATAGCCACCTGGCAGTTGTTAGCATGAGCCGCGACTTTGCGGAACACTGGTCAATAACAAGCTTTATTCGCGCAAGTGCTTGATTCAACAGAAGCCGCCACCTTTGCCGGGGCCAGGTTTTCTCGGACACACCAACTAAGCTGAGCTCGTTGGGGCAGGATTCAGACATGCCGGTGCCGAGGGTGGGGGAGTTGGGTGCTCCCATCCGTTCTTTCAATCAAACCTATAGCTGCAAAGCCTTAAGCCTTCACTGGCCTTCCCTCAGAGCCAGGGCTGCAGGTGGACTCTCGCAAAGCAGGAAACTCAAGTCCTGTAAAGCGCATAAATCGCATAAAATATGGAGCTGTCACCTCGTCATGAAGCTTGCGAGTGTGAATGCCTTTCGGTGCTCCGTGGCACTTCAAACAGCATAAAAAAGGTAAAAGATTCTCGCATGTTAAGGGATCCTGTGAAAATCTCAGACTCCAAGAACACCCCAGCAAGCCTGCTGAGAGCACTTGGGGCTCAACCTCCCCAACAACGACATGAAGAACAACCTTGAGAACTGCTGAGACTCCACCCTGCAACGCAGAACACACGGCGCTCGCGAATCCGAACCCTGTCCGGCCAGGCCACTCTGCGACTCTGCTTCTTCCAAGCAAGAGGGTTCACCAAAACAGTTGAACGAAACATCCACACGAGGAGGGATGATACACAAACCCGTCCCAAAGGTCACGGAAGTCAGTACAACAGGGAGTGGTACAACTGGGAGTGGCACCGTTGAAAAGGATGGAAGGGGTCACGAGAGTGCAAGGAACGGTCACGGTTCGAAGTCAACACGAAGTGAGGAACGCCACAAAACATCTGAGCTGCGCAGGCAGTGGAGCTCGCAACCAATGCAAGTTTGTGGTTGCGCGACGCATAAACATAATGGGGAATTCTGACAAGCCCCAACCATGTGAGTTTACAGTTCCCATCCAACACGAAGGTGAGCTGCGGGAAACATCAAGCACAAAAGAGAGAGCGAGAGAGAGGGACAGCGAGATGGAGAGTAGCGAGGCCAACAAAAACGGGATGTGTTGCTTGCAGGAACCGGCGCATTTCAACGACCGGTCGTCGGGAATGGTCAAGCCACCCAGCTCGCGCGATGTCAAAAACTACGTGCTGTCCAGGTGGTCCGGTTGGTGGTTGCACATGTCAGCATGTTCATCCCATCTGCCTTGTAAAGGCCAGCAGGGTTGCACAACACTTGAAAGATTGCCACTCTTCACACCAGCCTTGGCTGGAAGGTCGGTGAATTCGAATTCAAACCTGAATGCAGAATTTGCATGAGTTGCAAGTCCAAGCTCTGTGTTGTGGCTCTTGTTCACGGCTTGATACCGGTACTAGTGATTTGCGCAGCTGAGTTTTTGACTCGTCCCGGCTGAGACCAATGTTGAGGGGCGCCTTGGCTTTCACGCGGCGTGCTGTCAAGCGCTGGCAAGCTGCTTCGCCATGCACTGAGCGAGTGGCAAAAGTACATCGCAAAGCAAAAGCGAAGAAGCACACGGCTGCTTCGGGGCCTACAGCTCGGCATGAACTGCATGCCGGGATTGCTGCAAAGATCTCTGCGGATGCTCCCCCTGTAACAATGACTAACCGCCGAATTTGGAGCATAGAAAGATCAGGTCCCAGCCATTGGGTATGGCTGTACACAGTCTGTCCTTGAACCCGTGAGCTCATGACTCATGCAGTGCGAGTGACCAAACTAAGCCGTGGGGGTTTTGGCCTCGCGACCAAGCCCTAGAACTTCGACCTGCGGCGAGCTCGAGCTCGAGCTGACACGAGATGACCTGAGAGAGCCGAGAGGGCCTGATCGCTGGTGACGAACTCCTTGAGCTCCTTCAAGCCTCCAGGCAACTCGCTGTGTCACGAGGACGTTGGCTGCCGCTGCCGAGGATCCGACTCAGTGGTCTCCTTCCATCTGTAGCATGGAGGAAAGGCGCATCGGAGCTTGGGATCAGATCGTAAAAACTTGCCCACTCCTGAACATGTGCACAAGGAAAGCCGTAAAATTCAAGCAAGACTGCCTGCCAGCCTTCTTTAGTGCATCGTCTGCGAAGAGCTGTCTCTTGGGATCGTAGTCACTACTGGCTGCACCTTAGGTCCAGCCAAAACCCCAAAGCAGACGAGCGCAAGAGCACAATGCATTCAGATTAAAGAAAATATTGATTGCCCCAGGTCGGCACGAACGATCCCTATTTCGTGGGTCCCACTGTGAGCATCTGTGGAGCCCTCCATGACCTCCAATATCTGGCCAAACGCATGCAGCATGCTGTCGAAGAGAAACACTAGTGTTTTTCAAGCCTTTCGCCACGCCGGCTGTGAGCATCAAGGGCTGTCTTCTGATCCGAAATGTTCCGTGGAGATCGTTGTGGTGATGTGCCGACGACGTGCAGAGCCACGAAAGAAAAGACCTGCTCAAGATGAAGTGGACTCTAGCCACATCATCTGCAGTGGCTCAGCAAGCTTACCTCTTTATCCGCCAACTGCTGCCTCCAACGCCTTACTGTACACTGCAAGAAAAGCAATCCGTGAATCTCTGTTTCTGGATGTCACTACGTAATAACGAAACCGCACCGACTGTACATGTCACGTCAATGCTGGACACCAAAAATCCACGGTCCTCTGCACTGGATCTCAGCATTTTGCCTGAACAGTGCTGATGGCAGCAACATATGAGCCCTCGTGAGCTGAGTGCGAGCGGTTTTTCTGCAGGTGTGAGGCCAGGACTCTTCTCCTGCAGTTCATCCTGTATCACAAAGCTCGAAGTCTGAGTCAAAGCCTCCAGAGGCACACAGATACATGTGCAGTTGATCTAACACAAGAACCCGCACCGTGCGGGAGAGGCTATTCTGCAACGAGGCACTCACACAAAACTCCGCTTCCTGCAATTCGCCCCAAAACTGTTCATGCACTGGTCACTGCTCCTGAGCGCGATTGTTGAATGGCATCACCTCTGCCTTCGAGATACGATGCCCTTGAAGAACACCAAGCTGCTAAGCCCCGCGCATCCCGCGCTCGCCAAGCTCTGGACCTCCCAATCAGAAATCCAATCTAGTCCTCAGCTGATGCACCTCTTTTCGTCCCAGGCACACACGACGTCTTTCAGCAAGCAATGCCAATCCCCTTCCGCCAGCATCTGCAACATGTGAGATCTCACCATGTCTGCAGGCCTTTGAAAATACATTGCAGTGCTGCCTCCAGCAGCCAGCATGAGGCTGGAAGTCCGGAAGTCACCTCTCAGACAGTACCGCACGTTTACCACGCACAGACTGCAGCTCACCGTCTGTCACAGGAAATCAAACTGTCATGAACGCTTGCAGAACCTGGCACGGCAAGCACCATATTCTGCCGAGATCACCTCTCTTAAACTCAACTTCCCGTGATCGGACAGCAGGGCTTTTCGTCTTCTTTTTACTCTCCCTTCGACGTGCTTTCATCTGCGGTGCAGGACTCCAGAGCCTAATCTGTCATGTCAGTGTCCTTTGCGACTGCAAAGCCACTATTCCGACAAGGAGCATGCAGGTGCAGCAATGCTTTGAACGCGTCAATCTTGGAGGAATCCTAAGAGAAGCTCACAGCCAGAATCCAAAGTAACTGGTCTAGAACCAAGGACTGACGAGGCAACAAAACTTCACACACACACACACATGATCACACATGCATCCGTGTAGAGGTTTGCTGCCCGGCTTCTGGAATGCGCTCCAGCAGCAATCGACCTAGGTGGCTGCTGCATAAGAAGGGCTGCTGGCTGCTCACGCTTGACAAAAACACCGGTGTAACATTCCTAAAACCTTCCTCAAGCCTCATCTTAATCGCCGCTTCTGCTTTGTAGGCACCACTCCATGACCGCCAGAGAGGATCCAACTTCTTCGATGGAGTGCGCTGTGGATCCTGGCTGGGATATGATGCGTTGATTGGCAGCACTATATCAGACTCAGGCCCCAAGAGCAGACTACAGCAAGATGAGAACATGATCCCACAATGCAGCTTCTCCTCCGCGCGAAAAACACATCTGCGACCCGCGTGGTCTGTCTCAAACCACTCGACATGAGAACCTGAGCGGTTCAGAACGACAAGCGTCGGTTATGATGGAGGAGGCTGCACACGAAGGATTTTTTTTGGCACCGGGGGCAGGGGCGTCCACCACTACTTTGCAGGGGTACTAGTACTAGTACTAGTACTAGTACTAGTACTAGTACCAGTACCAGTACCAGTACCAGTACCAGTACCAGTACCAGTACCAGTACCAGTACCAGTACCAGTACCAGTACCAGTACCAGTACCAGTACCAGTACCAGTACCAGTACCAGTACTAGTACTAGTACTAGTACTAGTACTAGTACTGTTACTATTACTATTACTATTACTACTATTTTTTTTTCCTGTTACTATTACTGTTACTATTACTATTCCTGTTACTATTACTATTACTATTCCTGTTACTATTACTATTACTTTACTATTACTATTACTATTACTATTACTATTACTATTACTATTACTATTACTATTACTATTACTATTACTATTACTATTACTATTACTATTACTATTACTATT